>PVIH01016056.1:0-47088 GCA_004025045.1 Sigmodon hispidus
GGAGGGAGGGAGAGGGAGGGAAAGGGAGGGAGAGGGAAGGAGAGGGAGGGAGAGGGAGGGAGAGAACAACTTGGGTATTGATCTTCTGCTATCCCTTCTTTGAGACAGTATCTGTTGGTCTCTGTGGGGAATTTCTTCCCTCCTTCCCTACCTCCCTCTCTCCCTTCCTTCCTTCCTGACAGGGTTACAGGGTTTCTCTGACTAGACCTGGCTGTCTTGAAACTCACTCTGTAGATCAGTCTGGCCTGGAACTCAAAGATCGACCTGCCAAGTGCTGGGACTAAAGGCATGTGCCACCACTATCCAATATTGGCTTGGGAATTTCTAGGAGCTATAGTGGGATTATGTTGTTACATTGTTAATAACTGTCTCACCTAAGGTTTAGTAAGAAACACTGATTGGCCAAAGGCAGACAGAAAATGTGGGCAGGGCTACCAAACTAAAAAAATTCTGGGAACAGGAACAGCAGAGCAGAAAAGCTACAGAGACACCATAGAGACACCAGCAGATACAGAGGAAAGAAGTTGAAATGCTGCTGAGAAAAGGTACCAAGCCACATGGCTGAACAAGATAAGAATCATGGGTTAGTTTAAGAGCAAGAGCTAGCTAGCAGTATGCCAGAGCCATAGGCTGATCAGCATAAAATTAATACAAGGGTCTGTGTGTTTCTGTGGGACTGCAAGTCTGGACCACAGGCCAGACAGACCAGGAAGAGCTGGTTTCCATCTCCCATTTCACCACAGGGACATTGTGATTACAGATACACATTACTGTGTCCAGCTTTTGCATGGATTTGGGGCCTTCAAACTCTAATCCCAATACTCATATAGCAAGCACCTTACCTACTGAACCATCTCCCCAGCTTCTCCACACCTTTTTGAGCTCCATAACTCTGTTTTTATTTTGTTTCATTTTAAGTACTGAACAAGTTTCTATTGTATGTGTGTGTTAAGGACATTTTAATTGCTTCAAGTTTAGGCAATTATGACTTAAACTAATAAACCTTCTTACATAGGTCTTTGTGCAGACAAAAGGTTTTGGTTTGCTTGGGTAAATTCCAAGGGGTGAATTGCTGAGTCATATGGTAGGAGCCTGGTTAGTTTTGTAAGAAACTGTCAAACTGACATTATATGTGGCTGTCCCATTTGGTGTTACCACCAGCAAAGGACAGATGTTTCACACCATCATTAGCATTTGGTGTTTGGTGACTGTTTTGCATATGAGTTGTTCTCATGGGCATACAGTGGTATCTTGTTGTTTTCAGTTGATATCTTCTATGATACTTGGTGTTGGGCATCTTTTTGTATGCTTATTGCCCATTTGTGTATAATCTTTGGTGAGGCATTTGTCCTCATCATTTTCCTCCTGTTGAATGGGGTTGGTCATTCTCCTGTCACATAATTCTAACATGAAGAAGGCAAAGGCTGCAGGAATAGCACAAGTTGAAGGCTACACTGTCCATGCAGGGAACACTAGTCAAGGGCTAGAGAGGTGGCTCAGTGGTTAAGAGCACTGGCTGCCCTTACAGGAAACCCAGGTTCGATTCCCTGCACTCACACAGAAGCCAATGACTGCCTGTAACTCCAGTTCTGGGCATCTCATGGCTTCTGACATCTGTGGTGCAGCATGTATTAGGTACACATATATACATACAAGCAAAATAATGATAGACATATAATAAAAATAAATATTTTAAAAATAGTTAATTCTCATAAACCTAATGAAATCGTAAATAAAATATATAAATTATAAATAAAGTATATAACCAGTTGATATGACAGTGTACTTTATTTTAGGCTTTGATTTTTTCATTTAAATTTTTTTTTTTGTTTTATTTTGTTTTTTGAGACAGGATTTCTCTGTGTAGCCCTGGTTGTCCTGGAGTTCACTCTGTAGACCAAGCTGGCCTTGAACTCACAGACATCTACTTGCCACTGCCTCCTAAATGCTGGGATTAAAAGAGCATGCTACCACTGCCTCCTGAATGCTGGGATTAAAAGAGCATGCTACCACTGCCTCCTAAATGCTGGGATTAAAGAGCATGCTACCACTACCTGGCCTTCATTTAATATTTTTGAGTCAGTGTGATTTCTCTGGTCTCTCACACATTAAAATGCATGTGGATCTTTTGTGGGAATTTTTTTTCTGTCTTTGGCAGCTGTGATGACATTGATTTTATGCTCAGTGTCTGTGCTGGATTGCAGCCTTTGGCATCGTGTAGTCCTGGTGTGGTATTGGTAGGATATTTGCACTGCGCATACCCTTAAAGGTGATTGAATGCAATCCCTCAACACTTGGTTCAGAGAGCTGAGTGCAGAAGGCAGAGGCCCTTAGTGCTACCACCATTCTCACTGTCACTGGCTACACTTATCTGCCGTTTATCAAGTGTGTGCAGGGATGATGGCTCTTGTAAACAGGTAGTGCTTGGGCTGCAGCTGAATTAATGTCTCTCTCTAGGCTCCCAGGCCCCTGCTTATTCCATCACACCATGGCCTCTTTTGCCACCACAGTCACATAGGCAGGGCTATTCTCTAGACCCAATAATTTGAACTATAGATTCCAGCTGATATATTAAGACCTTAACAACAATAGCGGTCTTGGCTCAATGCTCTGCCTGGGTCTGGACTTGAGAAGTATCAGATGGACTGGCATAGATCAAGTGTTTACTGCTGGTCCAATCATCTGAGGCCAGAGGATAAAGTCATAGGAGAATCTAGAGATTCTGACTGGAATCTGATGGACAGACGAAGATCCTGTCTCCTAAGGAGAGAGCACTTGACCCACATAAGGGACAGAGTTTCTGGCTGACAAAGTGTTCTGTGTTTTCTCTCCAATGGGCTCGATGCTCTCCACAGTGTACTCTGTATCCTTTATCATGCACAGATTGCGTCCGAAGGACACCAAGGAGTTTTGAAGGGGAAAGAGGCCCTTCCATTTCTGTTGATCAAGGACAGACATAGTAGACAGGTGCTTACATATATTTAGAGTGGGGTGGTCTAGAAATGTGGCTTAACTGGAAGATTGCTTGCATTGCATGCACAGAGCCCTCGGTTCCAGTCTCAGCCTTGCATAAAGTGGGGCAGTAGTGTGTGCTTGTAATCCCAGCACCCCAGACATGGAGGCAGGCGACTCACAAATTCCAAGTCCTCCTTGACTGCACAGCAAAATTGAGGTGGGCCTCGTCTACAAAACAAAGTCACAACCACTGGTTACGGCAAGCTGGGGTGTGTGTGTGTGTGTGTGTGTGTGTGTGTGTGTGTGAGAGAGAGAGAGAGAGAGAGAGAGAGAGAGAGAGAGAGAGAGAGAGCGCATGGGACTTTCCAGGTCCGGGAATGCGAAAGCAAAAGCAAAGAAGTACTTGACTTTGTCTGAAAATCAGAATGTACAAATAAGGGAATCGGAAATAACTCAGGAAGGGGCGGATCTGGAACAGAATGCAAGTGCTGTGAGTCGTAGTTATTAGGAGTTACATTGCCAGACAGAAAACAGGAAGCCCAAATACGTCCAGGTTTCAGTTGAAAAAGGGCATTGAGTGGCCATCTTTATAGTGAGTCATTTGTTGTGTATCTGAAACCTAAATATAACTGGACACTTTGTATTTGTGTTTGCTATATCTGGTAATCCTTTCATATTTTGTTTGCCTGTATTGTTTTTTTAAAGATGTAGGGGGGCTGGAGAGATGGCTCAACAGTTAAGAGCACTGACTGTTTTCCCATAGGACCTGAGTTAAATTCCCAGCAGCCACATGGCAGCTCACAACGGTCTGTAGCTCCAGTTCCCAGTTCCAGGCAAACACCAAGGCAAATAAATAAATAAATAAAGTTAAAAAAAAAAAAAAAGACGTAGTTCAGGCTAGCCTCAAATTTGATATGGCCAAAGATAACCTTAAAATTCTGCTTCTATTGCTGCCATCTTGGAGGTCTGGGATTATAGGTGTCTGCCCCTATATACAGGGTCAGGTGGAATCTAGGGCTTTGTGAATGCCAGGAAGTATTGAACCAACTGAGATACACCCAGCACCCTGGCAGGCTTGAATGAAGAACCAAGAAAGGCTCCACAGCTTGAAGCCCCAGCACCCCGTGCATTTAAAATGTAGGTCAGGAAAACATGATACCAAGTCAAGGAGCACTGGCCAACACCACCAGATTCTTCTTCCATTCCCCACGAAGTGAATCCCGTTACAGAGTATCAGTGTGTTGAGTGCCATCTTTAAATGTCTTCATGCTTTCACCTCAGTCACAGACATCCTTTGTCACCGTGCCAACTCAACTGAAACCACAGAATTCAATGAACCAAATGTCCCCTTCCCTTGAGTCCAGCCATCAACTGCTGGGCTTGTTGAAGTCGATCTATTCCCTCAGCAAGCCATGACAGAAACAGATAAGGAGGAACAGGCAGGGATCTGAGATTGCCTGCTCCCTGTCCTCCACCCTCCACTGAGGGCTCTGTGGGGCTCTCAGGAAGCCACATTCAGTCAGCCCTGGGTTTCCTGGCTAGCCATGAAGGAGCTCTGTAGCCTTCACAGCCAGGACCCTGTGGGAGCTATTAAGAACACACTCAAAAAAAAGACGCTTTCAGCAATTTTCACTCATCAGAGAAGAGGCCCTTGGGGAAACACATCCTCTTCACAGCATTAGTTCAGATGGCC
The DNA here is from genome assembly GCA_004025045.1 of Sigmodon hispidus. NCBI lineage: Eukaryota > Metazoa > Chordata > Mammalia > Rodentia > Cricetidae > Sigmodon > Sigmodon hispidus. The sequence continues at coordinate 4,649 of PVIH01016056.1, forward strand.
TGGTCAGCCTCTTCTCTTCCAGTTTTCACACTTTCTGAATCCAGGAAAGATTTTGAAAATGAGATGTAATTGGAGATCTTGCTCTAAAATCCTGGAAAGTATAAAGGTAGCAAGACTCTTCTTTTCCTTCTAGAAGCTTCTGTATAGACTACATCACAGATGACTCTTCCTTGGGGTTACTGTTGCAGAGCATAGGTAGCTGCCATCCCCTGCAGTGGGTACCCACAGCCCTGTGTACCCCCACCCCAAACCCTACCCCATCCCCATTCAAGGCTTCTAGGACCTTGTACTTATTTTCCCTTAAACTTTGAGTCTACCTGGGGTCTATCTAGCTGGATAGTTTGATTGTTTGAATCAGGACCTTTTGTAGTTCAGCCTGGCCTTAAAGTTACTATGTAGCTGAGAATATCCTTGAACTCATGAACTTTCTGTCTCCACCTCCTCAGTTATAGACATGAGTATGTCTATATATATATATATATATATATATATATATATATATATACCCAGCTTCTAGAGGACTCAGTTTCTCCAAAAGGCTGTGCTGGACCCAGCTTCTGTCACTGCCCCCTTAACTTCCATTCCATTTTTTTTCTTTTTTTTTGCATGTATTAATTACTGATATTTGTGGCAAAGATTATGACATCTCATGCATAGACAATACACAGTGATCTCAGATCCATCATCTCAGTCAGAGAAATCCTCTGTGTTAGAAACATTTCAAACCTTTCTACTAGATATTTTAAAATATGCAAGCTGGATATAGTGACCCGTGACCAGAGAATTGTGAGTTTGAGGCCAGCCTGGGCTACATAGTGAGATCCAAAACATCTGTGGCCACATGTCAAGAACCCTGTCTCAAAACAAACAAACCAAGCAAGAATGATAATAACAATGAATAGTTGTTGAGCACAGTTTCTCTCCTGAGCTATCTACAACAGTGGATGCTGGGCCTTCTAGGCAATTAATTGTACCTGTGTTGGTCACCAGCCCTTCATCCCTACACACACATCCCAGCTCTGTCCCACGGTCCCACTGACTGCATCCATTAGACTGCTGCTCTGAACAGTTGTCCCCAGCCTGTCTGCTCCCATAGCCCCTCCCCTGTCATGTGGGGGCTGCTCTAAGACAAAGTTATCATTTTAGCCTTGTCTGTCAGGGCCCTACTGTGGCAAATAACAGAACTCACTACCGTTTTCAAATTAGTTTTAAAAATAATTCTAATTTTGAAACCAATAAAGGCTTCCTGTGATTTCTCTTAAAATGTGTATTACATGTGCATGCCGTGACACAACTGTGGAGGTCTGGGGCGGGGTGGGGGTGGGGTGCGGGGACGGGACTTAGAGCTAGTTCCCTCTCTAGGCCTCTTTCTTCCACCAGGTGGCTTCTGGAGTTAAACCCAGGTTGGCAGGATTGACAGCAAGTATCCATAGCCACTAAGCCATCTTGCCAGCCCTCTGTCACTTCCTAATTCTTCACTTCAGAGGCAGAGAGGAACATCTGTGCCGATTTGGCTCTACTGGAGTCACCACAGCACATGTGTGTGTGCGCACAGGGTCCTATAACCCACACCACCCCTCCACATTGGACCTTTTCCACTTAGGGACGTGTCTTCCAAAACTTCCCAGGAGTGTAGACAGATCTACTTTCCTTTTCTCTTTTCCCTTCTTTTCTCTCTGCTTCCCCCTTCTTTGTTTGTTTGTTTGTTTTTGAGATAGGATTTCTCTGTGTAGCCTTGGAACTTGCTCTATAGACCAGGCTAGCCTTGAACTCACTGATCTACTGCATCCACCTCCTGAGTGCTGGGATTAAAGGCATGTGCTACCCAGCTTTACTTCACTCTTTCTGGCCTTTAATAGGTGATTAATGGCATCTAAAGATAATACTGTATCCGTGAAAAGCAAAATTGTTTTGTATTTTTCTGTCTATCTTACTCAGTGCTATATGGACATCTTTTTTGTGCCTTTGATTGCTGTTGTGCAGAAATAGTTATAAGACAACTTTTTAGAAATGAACTTATTAGGGTTTAGAGAAGACATATATCTCAAAGGCAGCAACAACTGGGCAAGGTATCACATGCCTTTAATCCCAGCATGTGGTGGTTTGAATGAGAATGCCCCCCATTCTCATTCTGATATATTTGAATCTTTGGTGACCAGTTAGTGGAACTGTTTGGGAAGGATTAGGAGGTGTGTCCTTGTTGGAGGATGTGTGTCTCTCTGAGTAGTCCTTGAGGTTTCAAAAGCTCATTCCATTTCCAATTATTACCCCCTCTGTCTCTCTCTGCTTGTGGCAGTATTGTTGTACTTACTTTTATATGCTTGTGCATCAGGTGTGACCTCTCAGCTACTGTTGCAGTGCCTGCCTGCCTGTTGTCATGCTCCTCACCATGATGGTCATGAACTCTACTATCATCTGAAGCCACAAGTCCCAAATTAAATGCCTTCTTTTATAAGTTACTTTGGTCATGGTTTATCACACCAATTGAAAAGTAATTATGTCCCAGCATGAAGGCAGAGGCAGATGGATGTCTGTGAGTTCAAGGCCAGCAGTTTGATTTACATAGAGAATTCTAGCCAGGGCTACACAGTGAGGCTCCGTCTCAGTGAGGTTGGGAGTAAGTGGGGATGAAGCTAAATGTGTTGCACGGGAACTACGCCTTCGGCTTTGGGAGTAAGTGGGGGTGAGTGGGTGAGTGGGTGAGTGGGTGAGTGGATGGGGATTAATGAGTGGTGGGTGGGTAGGTAGAGAGGAGTGCCAATGAATAAACTGCCTATAACGTCTGAGTCTTTTTACCTAGTCAGTCTAGTTACCTTTATCATTTAAAAAAATCTTATTTATTATATATACAGTGTTCTGTCTGCCTATATGCCTGCAGGCCAGAAGAGGGTACCAGATCTCATTACAAATGGGTGTGAGCCACCATGTAGTTGCTGGGAATTGAACTCAGGACCTCTGGAAGAACAGTCAGTGCTCTTAACCTCTGAGCTATCTCTCCAGCCTGCCCTTATCATTTTTACCAACCTGAAAAATATAATTTTCTGCTATGAATGTAACTCTTTTGATTGACCTTATATTTTTCAAATATTTACACATCTGGGGTTGCAGCTCAGTTGGTAGACAGCTTGCCTCGCATGCACAGAGCCCAGTCACAAAGACTAGAAATGGTGGTTGTGAAGGCATAGATTTACCATTGCGAAACTTTATTTCAGGGAAAGACCATTTAGTGCCTAAGAGCAGGGCCCAGGTCTAAGAAGGAAGTAGGAAAAATTTTAGGCATTCGCCTGACAACCAATAGAGACTTGGGTTCAAGCAGAAAGTTTAACTCTCTCACCCATGTCCAGAAGAATAAACTGAACCTTATAAACTGTGTGTTTGTATTGAAATCCAGCTCCCTGGTGGTCTTTGGGGGGTCCCTCAACATGGGTACAACAGTGCTACTTATCTGGAATCCCACAGGTTGGATCAGGAATTCAAGGGCATCCTCAGCTACATAGAGAGTTGGAAGCCAGCTTCAGGTGTATGAGACCTCATCGAAGTAAAAAGAAAAGAAGAGGAAGGAAGGAAAGAAAGAAAGGAATAAATAAACTCATAGTGCTTATCCAGACTGTATTTTAGAATTCCTATGTTCTCATATTGTTTAATGCACAACAATATTGCCTTCTTATCTGACTTGCAAGCAGGGCTAAGATTTGTCCCTAATGTATAGTTAGGAGAAATTTAGCCTGGAGGATGGGCTTTCTTTTCTCCCTTTATTTTTGCATTAAAATTTTGGTCATTGCATGAAGTGGTGCATGAATACATTGTGGTGACCAAGTCAAACACAGGCATTTGTCAAGAGAACTTGGTGATTTACAGAGGAAATGACTGAGAGTATCTTATAAACTCCCCGCCCACCCTCTCTGTCACACACCATGATGTCGATGTAATGCTATGACACACACTCTTTTTTTCATGACTCTCCTTTTTTGCTTATTAAATTTGACTTGGGAAAACATCCACATAAAAAATGGCAATCCCTCTTCCTTATTTCTAAAGCTTATGGCTTAGAAATAAGAAAGCAGTTTTTAAGTGGGTTTTAAATTGTGGCCCATTGGGCTTGTGATCCCTTTGGGGGTCTCATATCAGACAGACATCCTGCATATCAGATATCTTACACTATGCTTTGTGACATTAGCAGAATTACAGTTATGAAGTAGCAACAAGATAATTTTGTGACTGGAGGTCACCACAATCTGAGGAACTATATTAAAGGGTCACAGCTTTAGGAAGGTTGAGGACCACTGCCCTAGAGCAATATATGCCCCCTTCAAAGAGTCATCAACGTCAAGACCGTGTGTTGACTTTCACATTGCTGGTGTAGAAGCCCTGTGAGTAATTTCCTGATGCCTCAGTTCTGTTGTCGTGGTCATTGGCTATTCATGGTAGCAATACAGAAAAAATTTACTTAATCTTCTTAAAAAAATTTAAAAAAGAATCTCCTTGATGTAGAAATTATTGTTATGAGAAATCTTACCTTTTAAACATTTGCTCCTCAGCATTCTATATGCGGGTCTGGGGAGTGAACCTCGTCACACCCTATACTGCTGTGTCTGTCTGAAGCACGGTGTTCCTGCTGAGGAACTGTAAACTGACCTTGTTTTGTTTCTCACACAACATCACTTTTCCTTGAAAAAGGACTTGTTGACATATACGTGATGGTGCTCTTGATTTTGGAGGTTGACAAACATTTCTATAAAAATCAACCAAGTGAGTCAGTCACTTCAAGAAACCAACTGACAGTCTTTGTTGCCAGACATAGTTCTGGTTTTCACTGGGAAAATTAGAATTTGAAAACAAAAAAAAAACAAAAACTTAATTGTTACATAAGTTCGTCTGCTGCCCTCAGCTACTTGAGCTCTCAAATCTTTACCGTGGGTAAAGATTCATGAGCTTGATTCTTAGCCTAGATATTTAATTTCCAAATATGTAGTGTGTGTGTCTCTGTATGTGTGTGTGTGTCTGTGTGTGTGTGTGTCTGTGTGTGTGCACGCATGCCATCTCACTGGCTCCTGGTTCTTACAATATAAGATGAAATGTGTCAGCATGTAAAAGCTCTGTGTAATTTAGTGAACTAATATTTTCCAAATATTGAATGAATTATGATACAGAATCACACATAGATAAAAGATCCACTCAAAGAACAAAAAGAAGAGTGGATTTTTATATAACAGTGTTAAAAGTGTTAAATTCATATTGATTTGCATTCAGATTACACATTACAACCTGCAATTAGGAAACTACCACTCACTGGGGTTTTATGGAACACCAAAGAACATCCACAATTATCTGAGAAAGGCTATTAAGAGCCTTCTCTTTTTAAACTGCATTTATCTGTGGAGGGCAGTTATCCATCACACTACCAGTGCAATGGACTGAATGTTAACATAAATATGAGAACTCAGTGTGAATAAAACACAGCACTTCTCATGAAATAGAGAATTATTTTGTTTTGAAATATACAATTGTTTTTCAGAAAAATATGCAGTTTATGTTAACTCGCAGTGGGTCATTTTATTATTTTTTTTTTAAAAAAACTTTATTTATTTATTTATTTGCCTTGGTGTTTGCCTGGAACTGGAACTACAGACAGTTGTTAGCTGCCATGTGGATGCTGGGAATTGAACCCAGGTCCTCTGGAAGAGCAGACAGTGCTCTTAACCGCTGAGCCATCTCTCCAGCCCCCCATTTTATTTTTTTAAGTTCATAAATATATACATTTTATTTTATTGTTTATTGTTATTTTGTGTATGAATTCTTTGACTGCATGTAGGTGTCTATACCAAGTACATGTTTTATGTTCATGGAAGTCACAAAGGGATATCAATTCCCCTGCAGTTGGAGTTATAGCCAGTTGTTAACCGTCATGTGGATGCTGGGAACTGAACCTGGGTCCTCTGTAAGAGCAGCACATGCTTTTAAATGATAACCAACTCCTCCAGACCCCATAAAATGAAATATTTTTGTTTTAAAATATAAAATTATTTTTCACAAAGCTATCTTATTTATGTTAACTTGTGGTAGGTCATTATTATTCAGTTCATTAATATAAATATTTTATTACTTTTTTTGCGTTAAGTATGTGCATGTCTAGGCAAGCACACATGTGGAGGTCAGAGAACAACCCGATTCTCTCTCTCTGTCATATGGGTCCTGAAGATGGAACTTTGGTCATTATTCTGGCTGCAGGAGCCTTTACCTACTGAGTGATTTCACCATCCCTAAATACATATTTTACAGCTTTCATCAGTGTCCATTTCTAACATAGTAAATGTTCATTTCCAACACAGCAAATATTGATAATTATAAACTATATAATTAAAAGCCCACTGAAGAGACAGTGTTTCCCTGTGTACCCTTGGTTGTCTTGGAACTCATTGTGTAGACCAGGCTGGCCTCAAACCAACAGAGTGATCCACCTGCCTCTGCCTCCTGAGTGCTGGGATTAAAGGCATGCATTGCTACCACCCAGATGAGGTTTTCAATACTTTTTAAGAATATAAAGATGTCCTGAGGTCAGATTTGGAAGGTACTCTAGATAACAATAAGCTTCTAGGTCAAGAACAAAGTTGCTACACATGGCTCTATCTTGGCCAGAACTGGGAGCTCAAAACTCATTCAAAGACCAAGGATGTGTGCAAATTACTCTTGTGCCTGCCTCTGGAAGAGCCTCCCAACTCTCTCTCTCTCTCTCTCTCTCTCTCTCTCTCCCTCCCTCTCTCTCTCCCTCCCTCCCTCCCTCTCCCTCTCTCCCTCACTCCTTTTCTCTCTCTCTCAAAATCAGTAAGTAAAATGTAATTTAACAATTTTCGATCCGGTTTCCTGAGTTGGGATAAAGCTGCCCATCACACACAGACACCTACACTGGATCTCTGGCACCACGCAGGCTCTATGTGGTGGTACTTGTCGCATTTGAGTGACCGAGGAGGGAAAACGAGAAGTTTAAGGTCATTGGCTACATAGTGAGTTGGAGGCCAGTCTATATAAAAGCATGTTTTAAAATTTTCTTTAAAATTTTTGTTTTAAATTTTTTTAATAAATTAAATTAGTACATTTTTATATTTGGACACAGGCACTCCAGTTCCTGTAATCTGATTATCAATCATCAAAAGCCTCCCTGGCGATAGCTCAGAGGAAGAGTTTGTGGTCTCATAGAACAAGCAGCTGAGAGGTAAGGACTTCAGTTCTCTTGCTGGTCCACTCTAAAGCTCTTGGGCTTCTGCCAATGCCCCTCTGAGAGAACCACTTTACGAACCCCAGTGTCACATTTGCTGAACATTCCAGGGATCGTTCTGTGTGTCTCATTTTCTTTTTTCCTTTTATTGAAGAGGTGTTGTCTTCTCTGAAAGCCCCAAGAACATGTCTTTTAATTTCTCATTGTCCTGCACCCTGCTGCAAAGCCATGGAGGATGGCGACTGTCCAAGAAGATGAGGTCATCAGTTGTCCCATTCTGCCGCTAGCAGATCATGCTCAAAATACTGCCTCAGGGAGAATGGATGCCATACAAGCTGGTTCTGCTGAAAGAGGGGAGGGGCTCTTGCCAAGATTCCCACGGAGACTTTGGAGACATCTTTTTAGAAATCTCTGAAGTTGGTTGAGGGAGCTGACGTCATCCAGTCACTTTAGAATTTCTCAAAAAAAAAAAAAAAAAAAAAAAAAAAAAAAAAAAAAAAAAAAAAAAAAAAAAAAAAAAAAAAAAAAAAAAAAAAAAAAAAAAAAAAAAAAAAAAAACTCAACGCCCTGATTTGAAAAGTTAGTATCACAGACATTACTAAACAGAGAGTTCGAGGTTGCCAAGGTGGAAGGTGGCAAGTTAGGTTGAAACCCAGGGCTTTCTCTTGTCTTCATATTTTAAAATGTTTGTTTACAATCTTGAGACAGGATATTTCTATATAATCTTGGTTGGCCTGGTACTTATTATGTAGCCCAGACTGTCCTTGAACTCATGGCTGACACCCTGCTTCGGCCATCTGAACATTGGGCTCCCATGTACACAACCGTGCATGACTTCTTAGCCTTTTTTAAAAATTAAAACCATCTTTTAGTCATTCATTGAATATACTGCAAGAGAGCAGCAGCTGGGCAGTAACTATTGGGCACCTACAGCTTTCTCAGGACTAAGCTTTTAACTGGCCTCTCGGGTCCCACCTGACTATTTAACTGTCCTTGGCATGAGGAGAGTGTGGATTGAGAAATGTCAGAGATAGACTAAGACTGGACACAGAAAACTCAGTGTCAGGAGGGCTGTAGATCAATACAGAAGCCTCCAGTTCGTTCTACAGGTTCATTTTATACCCCAAAAGGGGAGGAGGGCAAGACCTCCCTGTCTCAAGGACACCATGGCTCAAAGTACAAAGTACAGACAAGTGTAAACACCTTCCCCAATTCACAAAACATCTAATAAGCATGCCTTATGGAAAAGAATACCATTAGACAGCCTTGGCGAACAAAACACCTGCTGACCAAGCCTTTGGTCAAACATCCTGCCATTAGACCTCAAAGAATAAGATACCTGGTGACCACACCTTTGGCCAAACATCCCATTATGCAGTCCAGCAAGGCAAAACAAGCTCTGACTCTGACCTTGGGTCAAGGTGGTAACAAACCACAAGCTGCAATTTCTGCAGGCTCCCACACTGGCACATAGTATTTGTATGTTCTTGGTTGGTCACGGCATTGCAATTTCATATGTACGTGCAACAATCCAATCAGGGCTTTTGGCATTTCATCTCCTGAAATGTCGCTGCTGGATTAGAACCTTCTAACTCTTCTCTGCTTGTTTTCAAATGTGTAAACAAATGTCTTAAGTCAGCCTGTGGCTTTCTGAGGTGGGAAGCTGTGTCTTCTCTGTTCAGTCCTGTTTCCCTGGGAGAAAGATGTGGTTACGGGGCCCAGGGATTAGTAGGAATTTCATCTCTAGCTCTTAATTTATAGGAAATAAGCCCTTGCTTCAGTTTCCCCATTCATGTGCGTAAGGCAGGGATTAGACGCTGAAATTGCCCGGGTTTTGTCCAGCTCTAACATTTGTTCATTTACTGTGCCTAAAAGAGGTCTGGGCCCAGAAAGGAGGAAAGAGGTGTAGGAAGAAGGGAAAAAAGAGGAAGGAAATGAAGGGGAGGGGAGGGAGGGTCCAGCACTTGTGTTTGCCCAGCACAGAGGCCGAGAGGCATCTGAAGGCTTTGCTTCCACCTATTTCTGGCTCATGAGTTCATCCTGAGGCCTGTGCCAGCCCCTGTGGCTTTTCATCTTTCCACACTCGTCAACATGACAAAATGACTAAAAATACAGCAACTCCCCACAGGCCTGCCGCCCGGCCAACACCCTCCCTTGACTCGACTCACATCACACTTAGGTGTGAGGTTGAAGAGAGCCAGGGACCCGCCACGTTTGGCAGTTTTGAATCTCAGTCCCTCCATGATGGCTAACGTCTGAGCCTCAGTCTCTTCATATTGTGGGGATTGAATGGAATGAGTGACTGAGCTCAGGCTGAGGGCTAGATTTGTATTAGTTCCTGTTTCCCTGGCTGCCTTCTTCACTTAGGCCCTCTGGGAAGTCCCTCTGACTTCCCAAAGCGTATCCCTGGGTGGTGAGTGGGAGGCAAAGGCTGTCCTACTTCGTTTTAATTGTCAACCTGATACTGACTAGAGTCATCTAGTAGGAGAAGCCTCTACTGAGGAGTTGCTTAGATCAGATCATCCCGTGGCCATGCTGTGGGAGACTGTCTGGATTATTAATTGGTGGAGGAGGCTCACTGTGGGTGGCGTTATTCTCTACGCAGGCCAATCTGGGGCTGTGAAAGAAAGCTCGCTAAGCTTGAGCCAGCATACAACGTTAGTGTTATGCCCGCGTGTAAGAATTTCCACACTTGCTACCAGGGAGGCTGGGCACTCTGAGAAGAGTAAGGATTTTATTGTTATATATAGGGAACCCAGGTCGATATCCTAGCTCTGGCTCAGCAGAAGGGCTAAGGCCCTGCTGCCCTCATGGGCGGGGGGGGGGGGTCTTTAAAAAAAAAATCTATATAATCAAGATGAGACACACCTTGACGGTCTAGGATTGGGCAAAGGGGAAGGTGCAGCAGCCACTGGAGTTTTCTGGTGGGAATCCAACCTTTGAATCTGTTGGCTGCTGCAGGGTTCACTCGCAGACCTGGGCCCTGCCCCCAGGTACGGTGATGTGAATCATGTGAATGGATCCAGGTCCTTCCAGTAAGTCCATGTTTCCACTTCAAGTTACTGTTTTAAGTTACTGCTCCGATCTCCTTCAGGAGTAGGCGGTAGTCCTGAGTTGCTTTTGGTCAGTGTTTTATCATTGACCCAAGGACAGGAGGAATGAGACCCTTTGAGCCTGGCTCTCGACATAGTATGTTGCAGGAGGTTGAGCACCCTCCCTCCTGAAGGCCCACCATCTCTTCTTCATCCTTTGTTCTCAGTGTCTCAGTCACTACTGTAGTTTCAGACTTTGCTTCAGGTGTCTCAAGTCCTCCCAAGATGCATCAGGGCCCTGTGGGACTTCTGGAAGCAGTTTGGCTCTGCATGCGTTTTTTAAACCAGGAGTCTTTCTGCCCCCCACACTTGCTTCATCTATGGACCTCTTCCAGGTCAGGTGCCCTGTTTTCTACAACTCCATCACACAGGGTTTGGAATATTTGAGATACCATGGGATGGAATTCCAATCTAAACCTTGGTCATGTTTCATGTGCACTTTGTATACATAGTTGCAAGGCTGAAGGTCAGAATCAAGAGAGAAGCTGAGGAAAAAAACAACAAAATGATTGAGAAGCTCATTGCCGTGGTTCCAGAGACAAAGGTTTAATCCTGTTGAGGGTGGAGGGGCACAGACCCAGACAGGTCAGCCGACTACGGCATGTCCTGCCTGATACTCTGGGAGAAGAAGGCCATGTGGAGTCCACTGCACTGTCCTGGCCTGGTCTAGGGATGTGACATTGGTGGCATGGAAGAAAAGCAGAAAGAGGAACATGAGAATCCCCTGGCTGCCAGGGATGCTACTCCTGAGCAAGGGATGAGACTGAGGAGCCCAAGCTAAACATAGGATGAGCTTTTCCCTTCTCCCCTCCAAGGCTGAGGACAGCAGGAGTCAAAGAAAGAAAGGTAACCCTGACTCACAGAGGTGAGGGTGTACAGCTCCCTGAAGCAATATATAACATTTGGGAGAAAAGACAGGGGCCCCAGAGCGACAGAGGCACCATGCCACCAGGGCTCTGAGAGAAATATCTATTCCAAGTCTCAATCTGTGAAAGAGAGCTGGGCCTCAGGAGGGAGGAACTTATGCCTGGTCCTCCAGTCAGTGAAAGACAGTTGCATGATGCGACAGGTACCTTATGAAAGGTAACTACAGGAGCTAGAGACATAGCTCATTGGTTAAGAACACTGGCTGCTCTTCCAGAGGACCACAGTTCAATTCCCAGCATCTACATTAGCAGCTCACAACTGTCTGTAACTTCAGTTTCAGAGATTCCAACACTTTCTTCTGAGCACCAGACATGGATTCAGGGAACAGACATCCATGCAGCCAAAGCATCCATACACATAAAGTAAAATAAAACATTAATTACAGGCCCACTGTGGTGCTACATACATTTAGTCCCAGAACTTAGAAGGTGTGCTGGCTAGTTTTATGCCAGCTTTACACAAACTAGAGTTATCTAAAAAGAGAGAATTGAGAAAATGTTCCCATAAGGCAGAGGTGGAGGAGGAGTGCATGGGGGGCTAGCAACAGATTGGTTGGGGAGGCAGAGACTGGACTTGGGATGCAAAGTAAATAAATTTATTTCAAAAACTGGCTCAGCTGTAAGGCACTTTCCTAATTAGTGATTGATGGGGAAAGGCCCAGCCCATAGTGGGTGGAGCCATCCCTAGGCTTGTGGTCCTGGGGTCTATAAGAAAGAAGGTTGAGCCAGTAAGCAGCACCCTCCATGGCCTCTGCATCAGCTCCTGCCTCCAGGTTCCTGTCCTGACTTCTTTCAATGATGAACAGTGATATGGAAGTGTAACCCAAATAAACCCTTTCCTCCCCAGCTTGCTTGGCCAAGGTGGTTCATCACAGCAATAGAAACCCTAACTAAGATTGGAGCAGGCACAAGGAATGGGGGAGGTGTTGCTGTGACAGATCTGACTTACATTTTTTGGGGGGAGGATTGTGGAAGGAATTTTGGGTAGGACAAGCCATTGAGTGCTGAGAGAGAGCTCAGTGTAGGCACTTGGCAGGGCTAAGAATCTTTAGAGAAACACCAATGGCTGAGACCTGGCACATGAAGTCTCAGAGGGAAGTTGGAAACTCTTTTGGGACCATTCACTATTTTGGATTAAGAATTTGTGGTCCTGATCAGCCTGGGCTGAAGAATCTGCTATGATTAACAAGATACCAGAACCACTAAAGTGAAACCTTTGGCTTATTGGGACAATTGATGCATATTAGATGAAACTGAGAAATTAGTGACAATTAAGGAAAAAACAGCATCGTTGAGGTAAAATCTTGTGGAAAGTGTTTCCTTGGTCAGCGCATAGGAGTTGTGTCCCATAGGCTGCCAAGGTTGTACCTTGTGCTAATAGTGAAACTTGGTAGGATAAGAATCATCCAGGTGGTACTGGTTTTGAAGGCGTGAAGGTGTCATGGAGAACAGCTGAGCGTCAGCACTGTGTGACAAGGCCGGAGAGCCTGAAAAGAGAGCCCACAAGAGCTCTTGGCAAAAGTGAAGCCCAGTTACAGCTTTTTGGAGATGCCTGGAGCATGGGATGACCAGTAAGCACAGCAACAGTGCGGAATGTAGCCTGCCTGAGCTTAGAAGACAAGCTGTGTGTGCTGCAGAGGGCGGAGCTGGAGAAGTGACCCAAGCCCTTTGGAGAGCCAGATAATTGTAAGTGCATCACAGAGATTTGACACTGTTATTGAAATAATTGGAGTTTGGTTTTCCTTTGTTCAGATCATGACTGTGCCCCGAATCTTCTCTCTTGAAGTGAGGAAGTATTTATTTTTTTTATTTTATAGGAGTCCACAGTTTTGAAAGACTTTCAATTTTAAAAGACTTGGGATTTTAAAGAGATTGATTTTTTTCTTTTCCTTCTTTATTTTGTATTTATCAAAAAAAAACATTAAAAAAAATTTAAAATGTGGATGAGTTAACAATAACTATACAGAGGATAAGAATCATAAGCATGGCTTATCAAGAGTGGAAATACAAATAAGATTGCTATACATATATTTTCTTTGTGTTCAGCTTTCCCTCTGAATTTAGAGATTGATTATTTTTAAGAGACTGAGATTTTAAGTGTTTAAGTTTTTAAAAACTGTGGGACTTTTAAAACTTGGAATGTTGTATCGTAATGTTGTTGTTAATATTGGAGAGGTACAAGAAAGGAAAAGCTGTGGCTTAAAGTGGTGTGTTTGTGTGTCAAGTGTTTGTGTGTCAAGTGACACCATCTACAGTCATCTGGAAGGAGGGGACCTTGATTGAGAAAATGCCTCCATGAGATCCAGCTGTAGAGCATTTTCTTAACTAGTGATTGATGGGGGAGGGCCCAGCCCACTGTAAATGGTTTCACCTCTGGCGTGGAGGTCTCAGGTTCTTAAGAAAGAAGGCTGATCAAGCCATGAGGAGCAAGCCAGTATCTAAATCAGCTCCTGCCTCGAGGTTTCTGCCCTGTTTGAGTTCCTGGCAGTGATGGACTTTGCTGTGGAAGTGTAAGCCAAACAAACTCTTTCCTCTCCAAGTTGCTTTTGGTCATGGCGTTTCATCACAGAAATAGTAACCCCAGAGGCAGGAGGATCTCTGTGAATTAGAGGCTAGCTTGGTCTATGTAGAAAGTTCCACTGCTCGCTACACGGTGATGTTGGGGAATATTTTAAGGTGTGTTACTTTTGTTTATGTTGCATTTGTTTAACTCTGAAGCTGTGTGACTGTGCCTGTCTAAAACTCCTGATGGTCTAATAAAGAACTGAACAGCCAATAGCAAGGCAGGAAAAAGGATAGGCGGGGCTGGCAGGTAGAGACAATATATAGAAGGAGACATCTAGGAGAAAGAAGTAGCCAGAGAAGGAGGAGGACACCAGGGGCCTGACACCCAGCCACACAGCCAGCCACGGAGTAAGAGTGAAAGCGAGATTACAGATGCAAGAAAGGGAAAAGGCATAAGGGTGATGCGATACTTGAAAGTTAAGAAAAGCTGACAAGAAACAAGTCAAACTTGGGCATTATAATTAAGAATAAGCCTTCATATGTGATTTATTTGGGAGCTGGATGACAGGCCCCCCAAAAGAGCAAAAGAAAAAGAAACTACCAACTACATAGTGAGATCTTGTCTCAAAACAAATAGAAAAAATGACTATTTGCATGTGCACACGCCCTGCCACACATGGCGTCAGAGGATGACTTAGCGTTGACTCTCTTCCTTCACCACGTGGCTCAGGATGGTCGTGTCCTCATTGCTTGTCATGTGGAGGAACTAGAAACCATCTACTGATCCAGTAGGAGAATAGAAAGGTACATCACACGGTGGGATTACAGACGGTGCTCGGAAGGGGATCAAGGCTATGTGAGCACCAGTGTAAACAGATCTCAAGGCACATTGCTGAGGGAAAGACTGAGGAATGAATAAGAGAATAACTCTGTGAAACACTAACTTTTAACACTGGTCTGTTGTGGGGGTTGTTGATAGTGTGAGAGACAGGATGGAAACAGAGGAGGAAACACGGACCAGGACAACAGAATCACATTGCTCTAAGGGCTTGGAATTCCGGACCCGGAAGAAGCTGTTGAAGGTTCATGACGCAAAACTGTTCTTTTCTAGATCCTGTTTACTGCACTTCTCTAAGGGCTTAGACGTTACCATGGAAACAACTACAATAGGACACATATCTTCTGGGACTGCCTTGGTCTGTGGCAATAGGGAAAATTCTTCACTGACGTGTAGGTGAGCTTTCCCAATTCCATGGAAACACGTGCACAGCTGAGTATCAATATGATTCTTCCCTCATGGTATCATTTGACTGCAGAAATCATCAGAGATGAGGTCCAGACTTCTTAACCCCAAGGTCAGGGCATTTTATAATTCAGTTGCTGTCTATTTCTGACCTTCATTGGTTCCCTATGTTCCCATCCCCAATCCCTTTGACATCAGAATTCCTCACTCTAGCCCCATCAAGCTGCTACCCTTCAAATCCACCCTGCTGTTTTCTTTTATTTTTAAAGATTTGTTTATTTATTTATTATGCATACAGTGTACAGAAGAGGGCACCAGATGTCATCATAGATGGTTGTGAGCCACCATGTGGTTGCTGGGAATTGAACTCAGGTCCTCTGGAAGAACAGTCAGTGCTCTTAACCTCTGAGCCATCTCTCCAGCCTGACCCTGCTGTTTTCTATTCCTATCTTCTGTTAACTGTTCCTCTTACTTTCTGAACAAAACGGAGACACTTTCTAGAAGCTTCCCCAGCTCCCTACCCACATCCTCCTCTATGTTCTTTAGCACTCTGCCTGTTCATCTCATCTCATATGGTGCTGAAGATGTCCTCTCACGGCTTCCATAACCAACCCAGGCTCCTTCATGGAAGGAGCACATCTTGTTTATTTCCATACCTGCTGTTCCTGAGTCATCCACCTGGCCAGGTCTAGCTTATGTGTGTTGTGCAGTAACACGAATGTGCCCCGAATGCCTGCAGTAACACCTACTGGAGCATCGAATGCCTGCAGTAACACCTACTGGGGCACTGAATGCCTGCAGTAACACCTACTGGGGCACTGAATGCCTGCAGTAACACCTACTGGGGCACTGAATGCCTGCAGTAACACCTACTGGGGCACTGAATGCCTGCAGTAACACTGGCTGGGACACCAAATGCCTGCAGTAACACCAGCTGGGGTACTGAATGCCTGCAGTAACACCTACTGGGGCACCGAATGCCTGCAGTAACACCTACTGGGGCACTGAATGCCTGCAGTAACATGAATGTGCCCCGAATGCCTGCAGTAACACCAGCTGGGGCACCGAATGCCTACAGTAACATGCACTGCCCCAAATGCCTGCAGTAACACCAGCTGGGGCATGGAATGCCTGCTATTTACCACCCTCTCTCCTTTGAGTTTCGCTATTCAGATGAAGATCCTGAGGTTCAGGGAAGCAGCAGAGCCCATATGGACCCATAACTATGTATCAGCTGTGACCCTCACAGGGTGTGTATGTGTGTGTGTGGAGATAGGGACTATGCTGCCACATTCAGCTATGTACATTGGTGCTAGGGAAGGGAGCTCTGGTCTTTATGTTTGTGTTTCCAGTGCTTTATGTCATTTCTGCATGATAAGCTTTCTCCCTAGGTCAAGACCTGGATCTATTCAGTATTCATACTATTTTGGACTTTAGAACTAAGTCCTTCCCAACTTTGGTTGACAAGGGTGCAGAAATACTTCCCACACAAGAGAATTAATATTCAGAAGCAGACTCATAAAGGGCAGCCCCTGGGAGAGTGCCATGGTACTCCTCAGGTTGGACTTCTGGTAGACCTCAATCTTCCTGGCAACCCTTAGCTGGTGGGTACAGGCCAATTTCCACTATGTTGCCAGGGAAACAAGGTGCTCTGTCATAGCTTCTTACCATAGCAGAGCTGCTGACACCACACCCAGCTTGCATGCCACTCTGGGTTTTTTTGTGTGTTGTGGGTTTCTTCCCCAGGGTGTGAGGGACCGCCTTGGTGATCTCATCATCACTGGTCTCTGAGTACTCTCCATTGATGTGTCTTGGCACTGACCTTTCACAACTGGCTCCAGGGGAGATGTAGAGGGTTTGTCTCCACCCAAGTGTCCTGGTCCTTGGGATCCCTATCCTAGGGGGTCCTGTCTCCCACTAGAGTCATAGACTACTTGACACAGCTTGCTCCCTTGGCTCAGCTTACCCCAACTTCTTGGGGCAATGTCAGAGGCCTGGTAGGCAAATTCGTGACAGCAGAAAATAACAGTCCTGGGATCCCAGAGACTTGGCTCATTGTTAACCCCACATTTTAAATTTAAGTTTTATTCATTTGGTTATCAAACATTTATTTAGTACTCGGCCCAGTGCTGGCCTCTGGGGTTACCCAGGTTAGACACACTTATCTTGCCAAATCAGTTTTATGGAAATGTCAGACATGTCTCCAATATAAAATTAGTGGTAACCTATAGAAATGGAAGAGTTCCATTTATTTCTTCAAATGTATGACTGTCCCCATTGTGGGCCCACAGATAGCAAAATGTTTTTAAGAAGCACCCATAGCAGATGGTATAGTTGTATATGTAGTCTGACTATCTCACTGCCTCAACAAGTGTCTCTTATTTCTTCATCTGTGAAATGGGATGATAAAGGCTGCCTCAGAGGATGACCCAGGATGAGGTGGTGTCTTGTTAGGGTTTCAATGACCGTGACCAAAAAGCAAGTTGGAAAGGTGTGGTGATATTTTGTGTATCCTCCAAGAAATAAAGCTTGCCTGAAAATCAGCAGGCAGAGCTGGTCACAGAGTTAGCCACAGAGGCCAGGCAATAATGGCACACACCTTTAATCCTAGCACTCAGAAGGCAGAGGCAGATTCAGATTCTATCTGAATCTCTGAGTTCAAGGCCATGCTGGGCTACACAAGATTAATGTAAGGCTTTTTGGCACACTACATGGTAAACCCACCAAGCTGCCAGGTGAGATAAGAATTTTTGGCATGTAGAAGTCATGTGGTAAACCTAACATGGGGCTGGCAGAACATGCTGTGTATGGAGGACATGCCCCTTGGCATGGCTACGTAAATTTGTGCCCACTTGTTCTTTTAAAAAGAGCTTCCACCTGAAAGTCTGTTTGTTTTTGTTTTTTCTTATATTCACCTAGCAACTCTCCTGAATAAACTCTTGTGTGGCCCTGATAGTGTGTGTGTCTGATCTCACATGAAAAAATCAACATTTTGGTTTTGTGACTCAGATAGGCTCTCTCCTAGACTTAAATACACAAAGGCCAAGAGATCCTGATCTGGGGCTCACCACCAAGCCACCTTCCATCTGCCCTGCACAACTTGTTTAAACACCACTGGCCTCAGTTAATAAGTCCTCCCTTTCCAAATGGCATAAACACAAACTCTGAAAAGCTCGTTGATCCTCTGGCAGTACTCTAGCCTTCACTGGTGATCACGGCTGTTCCTTCTCGCCTGACACTCATTCTGGCCTTCCCTGCATTGAAGCCCACACTGGATCCTTGGATCCTGCTCCCAGACTCAGTCCCCAGGGCTCTGCCCTAATGCCTATCCCAGTCATGGCACCAAAATGTTTTTTCTCGTGAGCTCAGACACACACGCTACCAGGGCCACACGAGGATTTATTCAGGAGAGTTGCCGGGTGAGTACAAGAGAGAGAAGCAGAAGAGAGAGAGACACAGATTTTCATGTGCTGGCTCCTTTTAAGAGAACGTGTGAGCATGGATTTACGTAGCCATGCATAAGGCCGTGCCCTCCGTATGTGGCTGTTCTGCAGCATTTGTTATGCTGGCCCCATGTTGGGTTTACCATGTGGCATGCCAGGAATCCTTACAATAAATCCAGTCTGAAAGAAAACGGAACTAGGCAGTGGTGGCATACACCTTAATCCCAGCACTAGGAAGATTGAGACAGGAAGTGATATGGCTGGGCAGAGAAAGGAATATAAATCCAGAGGAGACAGGAGTTGGGCCCTTCCAGCTTCCTTTTGGCTGAGGACTCAGAGACATTCAATCTGAGGATTTGTGGAGCAGGATCTTCCTCTTTTAGCTGAAGATTCAGTAATGGCGAGAAGTTTCTCTAGTGGCTTATTCCTCTTTTGCTCTGATCTTTAAGCATTTACTCCAATATCTGGCTCTGGGATTTTATTATAAGATCAATTAGAATTTGTGTAACAAGGAGGAAAGGGTTTATTTGCTTACACTTTCTTATAGCTGTTCATCACTGAAGGAGTCAGCACAGGAACTCAAGCAGGGCAGGAACCTGGAGGCAGGAGCTGGTGCAGAGGCCATGGAGGGGTGCTGGTCACTGGCTTGCTCCTCATGGTTTTCTCAACCTGCTTTCTATAGAACCCAGGACCACCTGCCCAGGGATGACATCACTTTCCTGAGCCGGTACCCCTCATCGATCACTAATTAAGAAAATGTCCTACAGCTGATCTTATGGAGGCGTTTCCTCAGCTGAGGTTCCCTCCTCTCTGATGACTCTAGCCTGTGTCAAGTTGAGATAAAACCAGCCAGCATAGGTGATTAGGGACATATGGTAGTCATAGTTTGGGGTTCACCTTACTGAGTGTCTCTTTTTGTCCTTTCCTGGAGATTATAGGACTTGGCTAGAAAATTTGCCAATCTTGAGCGTCCGACATTCACATGTGGATGAATCCTCTAGAGGGAATGGTGCATCTCATACCGCCCAGGACATGGAAGAGGAAGTGACCAAGAGCAAGGGGCCTCCCTCCCTCCCTCCCTCCCCCTCCCCCTTCCTTCCTCCCTTCCTGCCTTTCTTTCTTCCTCCATTCCTTTCTTCCCATGCCCTGGCCTGGAGTCCATCCTAGAGCCTAAGCATGAGGGAGTGGGCTTTGAAGAGTGCAACTCAAGACTTGAGGAGAGCTGAAACTTGGGTAGATTTATAGATCCTGCTGTGGGGCTCCTTTGGAGATGCCTGAACACAGAATTCAGAGTTCATCTCAGGTTCAGCACAGGTAGGATTGATTAAGGGCATAAGATCCTTTCTGAGACCTAATATCTGGGTTACCCTGAACTGTCCTGGGGATTTTTATCCAAGAACCAAAGAGAGACCAGGCTGTTCAGCTGTACGTATGCTAAGGGAGTTCAGGTGCCCAAAGACTGAGTCACTCATACACCTACCACACTCTTCCTGATACTTTTTTAAAAATATTTATTTTTATTTCATGTGAATTGATGTTTTGTCTGCATGTATAACTGTAAAAGAGTGTCAGATCTTGGAATTACAGACAGTTGTTAGCTGCCATGTGGATGCTGGGAATCGAACTCAGGTCCTCTGGAAGAACAGTCAGTGCTCTGAACTGCTGAGCCATCTCTCCAGCCTGATACTTTAATAGAATGGGAAGATGACCATGTCTGTATGATCAAAGATAAAATGGAATATGAAATTATATAAACAACAGGACATAAATGAAGATAACACTGAGGAGAAATGGCATTCTAATGTGCACACAAATAAAAGTGGTTTCACTCTCTGTTAGTTATGATATGAATGTGTGTATGAGTATTTACACATGTGGACAGATGTTGGAGGGATACGCATGCATACATATGTAGGCCTCAGATTGACAGCCTGTGCCCTACCTTATATGTCAAGGCAGGGTCTCACAGTGAATTTAAAGCTCATAATTTCAGATAGTCCTCAAAAGATCCCCTGTCTCAGTCTCGCACATGCTGGGATTACAGGCATGCCTCCATGCCCACCCAGCTTTCAGGATTTAGAGTGGGTCTCTGATCCTCATGTTTACATGCTCAGTAACCTCTTTAACTGAGCTGCCCTGCATTCTCTAATGCTTAGCCCCATCCCCAGACTTAAAAGAAAGCCAGTCCTAGGGGGTCATGACTACCCAGTTTCAGGGCTATCTTTTCTTGCATTTGGACTCTGTATTCCAATAATTCTGTATTCCAATTCTGGATTTTGAGGGAGATACTATTATCCAATCCAACAATATACAGGGTGATGTGGAAAGTGCCAAGGCTGTATTCTTCATAACACCCTGGTGCTTCATCCCACAGAGGAAGTAAAAACATGGGTAGAGCTGGGACAGGACTTTGTAAGCTGCCCTGGGAATCCTGCCAGGCTATTTGAGAGATGTAGAGCAGTTCAGGTCCTTGTTATTTGCCATGGTCAAATGCCAGGGCTTGGATGTGAACACATTTACTGATGCCAAAGATCTAGCATTGCCCTCTTCTAACCCCAGGCTCAGCCCTGCAGCATTGCTATTCCTGGTCTTTGTCCTTTGCCCCAAGGTGCAAGGTCATATACATACCATGCATATAACCCACAGCCTCCACACACCCCATACAAAACACATGCAGTGTACATGCACGTATATACCACACACACCCACATTTTCTACATACCCTCTCTACCCTCAACTACATATACACCACACATACACACACCATATATAGCCATGTCTTCCACACCTACCTCAAATACATATAAACATAATACATTATCACACATACACATTCTTCTACTCACCCCAGTATTATATTTACATACAGTATACACAAAAATATACTGTATACACCTAATACACACCATTTTTTTTTCCTTCTTGAGTCTTTGATGGGGTTGAAGACTAAATGGTTACAGTAACAATCCTTTTATATATTAGCTAGGAGTATTTCAGGTACAAGAATTAGATTCTTCAGGATGAGACAGCTATTGGAGCAATCTCTGTAATGTGACCATTACTTTTCTCCTGAACATTATTATGTTTCTTGCTTGATGTTGTTCTTATTGGTTGTAGTTCATTTTTGTTTATGTTATTACCCTTTCTTTCTTCTAGACAATACTTGATAATTTTTCTTACTATATTTAACTTTGTACTAGGTTTAGAACTTTCTTATTTAGAAGACTATATTTTCAAGCCTCCCTTGCAGCTATATGGAAACTCACTGGCTGGACCTGAGACAGCTGAACTCTAACTCCTGGGCTTTATTCTTAAGGGAAAGCAGGACCAGCACCGTTGGGAGAGCAGAGAGAGAAGACACAGGGAAGTGGTTGGAGGACAACTTCATAGATTTGGTTCTTCTTTTTACCTCTGCAACGACTCTAGGGATTAAAGTAAGGTTATCAGGCTTTCTTTGCAAATACTTTTACCATCATCCAGACCCCAAAGCTCTGGATTTTAAAGGACCTTAAAGACATCTCACTTATGAAAGCAACTGCTATGATTTAAAGAAATTCCTTAGGAGTTCATAGGTCACAAACTTAACTCCAAACATTTATGTTAATGTTTTTGGAGGTAAGGCCTTTGGCGATGATTAGGGTTGGATGACGTCATGAGGATGTATTGGCGGAGTTTTCCTGTCTTGCAGCAGCTCTCAAATATCACTCAGAGGCTTCATATTAATTAAAAATGCTTGGCCAATAGCTCAGTTTTAAGTTAACTCATATATCTTATTTATACTCTGCCATATGATGGTACCTTTATTAGCATGGCATGTTCATCTCCTGCTCCCTCTGCATCTGGCTGGTGACTCCAGACTCTGCCCTTCTTCCCAGCATTCTCAGTTTGACTTTTCCACCTAACTGTCCTGTTCAGCTATTGGCCAGTGAGCTTCTTTATTAAGCCAATCACAGTGACAAATCTTCACAGGGTACAAAAAGGATTATTCCACAGCAAGGGTGGGCTACTAGAAAGGAGCTTAGTGACCATGGAAGAAGAAGAGAGAAGGTAAGCTCTGTGTGATGCCCTTTGTCAAGTTATGACACAGCAAAAAAGGTCCTCACCTATGGTGATATATTGTATAATAAATTTAGTCTTAATATCAGAGGACAGAGTCACCCACAGAGCCAAGCCATGAAGGTCTGGGAATGGTGACCCATGCGCGCCTTTAATCCCATCTCTTGGAGGCAGAGATCCCTCTGGATCTCTGTGTTCAAGGCCTAACAGCCGGGCAGTTGTGGCACACCTTTAATCCTAGCTCTAGGAGTGTTGAACCAGGAAGTAAAATAGCTGGGCAAGGAAAGAATAGAAGGCAGAAGAAGGTAGAAATTCAGCCATTTTGTGGAGTGACCAGTCAGGCTGAGGACCTGTGAAGATAGCACTTACCCTGTTTGGCCTAAGAAGTTGGTTAAGCGAGAATTGATTGTGATCTGTTTCCTCTGATATTTTAGCTTTTCCCCAATATGTGGCTCTGGGTTTTTATTATAATACTAAATAGAATGTGTACATTACCCACCAGATACAATAGGCACAAAGCTAAACAAAATTCTTTTCTTTATAAATTAGCCGGTCTCGGGTCTGGAGAGATGGCTCAGCGGTTAAGAGCACTGTCTGCTCTTCCAGAGGACCCGGGTTCGATTCCCAGCACCCACATGGCAGCTAACAACTGTCTGTAGTTCCAGTTCCAGGCAAACACCAAGGCAAATAAATAAATAAAGTTTAAAAAAAAACTTTAAAACAAACAAACAAATAAATTAGCCAGTCTCAAAAACTGATGGAAATGGCAACCACAGGAAGGAAGGGAATGAGCAAGAGGCAGGTGAGTTTGAGGCTAAGATCTAGAATGAGGGGCTAATGGTTTGGTGTAGAGGAAGCCTGAGGTAAATGATAAGTAATACCATCCATCACTCTAACCGGGTTGTGACAAGGCTAGCCCTGAGCCTGGGGCACTGTCTACCCTGAGAGCTGCTAGGATAGAAAATATTTTCAATTGGTCGTGGAGCATGGACTTGATCAAATAACAAGAACAGAAAAGTTCAGCCCAAAGAAGTGGACGAACTCTTCATGGCCCTGGGGGAACCCTCAAGCTCTGCTATAGACATGGCCTACAACCTTGGTGACTTAGAGAAGTAGAAATTGGCCTCCATGGTTTGAGCCCTGCATCCCTAGGTCAAGCCAGCTGCACACTGCTGGTGTGGGGGTGGGGTCTTAGCCTCTGTCACCCACTTGAGTTCTGGTTTCTACAGGAGAGGCCAACTCTCCCTCTCCTTGTCCTGCAGTGTCTAGTCAGTGTCATCCAGAAAGCTCAGCTTTCTCGCAAGACAGAGAGACAGAGAGAAGTCAGGGATTCTTGTCAACTGTTCTCCCCATTCTAGCCCAGCAGCAAGGTGCTGGGCATGGGTGTGGATTCAACATAGTTTGAATGGATGGTCAAAGACTCAAGCCCCTTGTACTGAAGCCCCAAGTGGTTGGACGTGGAGGAAACCACTCAGGGACATGTGACAGTGCCATCACTGTTGACAGGTGTCTGGACTCAGTTGTCAGTGACTGCTTCTGGAAACACAGCTGGAGGAAATGATCATGTCATCTCCAGAGCAGCTGCCAGCCTGGGTGAGAGGAGCTTGCTCTGATGACTGACACCTGTGCGCTCGAGCGTTTCCACTGGCTCCTGCAGTAATGACATGAGGAATGGAGAGTCGGAGGCTTCCTGAGGTAAGTGTGTCTGTTTAAAGCATTGTTTCTGGCTTCCTGCTCTGCACAAGAGCCTTGAGCCACTGGGGGCTTGTGGAGAATATTCCAGACTTAGAGTCGGAATAACTGGCTTTGAGTGTGCTCAGGGAAGGAGTTCTGTGATGAGTATTTTCCTTAGTGATGGAGAGCTGATTTCATCACTAATAATCACAGAAATTTATTATTTTCTGCCTTCATTTTAGAGAAAGAGATTCTGTATGTCACATACACATGTTTGATACAAATGGGTGTGTGTGTAAGTGTGTGCATGTGTGTATGTGTGTGTCTGTGTGTGCATATGTGTATGCGTGTATGTGCATGTGAATATGTGTGTATGTATGCGTGTGTGTGTGTGTGTGTGTGTGTGTGTGTGTGTGTGTAGGTGTACTCATGAATGTATGTTTGTATGCCTATGAAGGCCTAAAGGTCTAGAATGATCCTCCATTCATCCTTCACTTTGCTCATTGAAGCAAGTCTCTCAATGAGCTCAAGAGTTTAACTGAATCTTGCGAGGATGCTTAGGCAGCTTTCTCTGCAGACCCATCCTAACCTGCCAGGACTGAAACTGCAGGTTGGCTGCCGTGTCCATGTTGCGTTTGACAGAAATCTCAGCCCTAGTCCTCTTACTTACACTCCAAGCTCTTCAGCCACAGAGCTACCTCCTCAGCCCTCAAGTAATCAGCAAAACCATTGCTTAAGAAGAAAAAGTACTTAGACAAAGCGTATACACAAGACATACAGACAGCGTAGGGTGTTCAAAGGTGACAATCAGGGCTGAATGGAGGGTGACTTTTGGCTTGCCTTGTGTTGGCCTTTTAAAAGCTCTATGATTTATTATTGTCTGAAAATTGAATGTCCCCTGAAGGCTGGTCTGTTAAAGCCTAGGTTCCTGGAGGTGCTGGTACTATTTTTGGAAGGTTCTAGCAACATTAGAACATAGACCTTAACTAAGTAGGTCATTGAGGACATGTCATGGGTTATCTTGCATTCAACCCCTCTGTCAGCAGCTCCAGCATTCTCTCTGAGTCCCCAGATAACAAGAGCTTCCAGAAGTCTCTGTTCCAGGATGGAATGGGTATTCTTTAGCATTACTCCAGTTCTGTTTCAACTTGCTGGAGTCCCTGAGGTATGGTTCAGCTTCCAGGAGCTCTGCAGTGTCCAGAGGTCAAAACAAGTCCCTCTGATAGCTCAGTGGTGTCCAGGCATTTTAGAAGCTAGTATGGTACATTTGAATTTTTTGTGGGCTACAGATCCCCTGAAGCCTGCACCATGGCTGGGGAGGTGCATGTGTCCAGGACCTTCCTTCACATGCCCTACTTCTACCCTAGCTTAGCTGTGGCCGGGTCAGTTTACCTGATTCAAGCTCAGGTGCTCCAGATTCAAAATAGAGATGGCAGGAACACATTCACTGTGCAGGAAACAGTAGCTGCATACTTTGGAAAGCACAGATGTGAAGTACTGGCATGTTTAACCCCTTCAGCCAGTATGGAAGATTCACATTCACTTTTTAACAACACCTGGGAGCCAATGGTCCATCTGTTTCTCCTTGATATTTCCCAGTGTTCATTTCATCAGAAGAACTCAGAGAATGACTTGTACAGGATGGCAACATGGAGACTGATACCAGGCATCCAAATTGGCTAGTATGGCATCTTTGGCATGCAAGAGGGAAATTTAGCATGGACTAGTTAGCAATGTAGTTTCTTGGTGATTTATTTTTTTGGTATTTGTACACAAAGCAAATACACATTTTTCCCATCTCAGCCAATGGACGATATTGGTGTTGGTGCCCATGATGCTCCACCGAGGTCTGAAATGGTGACTGTTTCTGTGTCTGCTTCTATTGGGTAGGAATTTGGTCACACCTGTGCAAATAAAGAATATATTACATCCATGATTATCAACCAACCATGTGACTGACTATTCAGTGCTGTGACAGGAAAATGAGATGAAGTGAGATGGTCTTAGTTGTACCCACTAGTTTTTATAAAAATACACTGAAAATAATGTTTAAAAACTTGTCATTTATTCATTTTAGCCATACTGAATATTGAACTGTGTTCTTTATAAATGTGAACCAAGTTCTCTGTCACTGAGCTCTATCCCTAGTGTTAAGTGCATTGTTTTATGACCCGTCTTTTATGATCCAGTTCTGGGTTAAACAAAGTTTGGGGTCACTGCTGTGACATAGCACTAGGCACAGGCTCCACGGCTAACAGGCGTTAGGATTCTGTGCAGATCTGGCATGGTAGGAATATGAATTACCTGGTGGCAGATTTCTATGAATGCAGAGGCCTCATGGGGGGCACAGCAGAAGGCAGCGGTGGGTAGCAGGAGACACTTAGAAGCTGTTTTTTTTTTTTTGTTTTTTTTTTTTTTAAAGAACTTTATTTATTTATTTATTTGCCTTGGTGTTTGCCTGGAACTGGAACTACAGACAGTTGTTAGCTGCCATGTGGGTGCTGGGAATCGAACCTGGGTCCTCTGGAAGAACAGACCGTGCTCTTAACCGCTGAGCCATCTCTCCAGCGCCCTAGAAGCTGTTTTTATGTAGAGGGACTTTATTAAGGATTAACAGAGGAGGGAGGGGAGAGGGGGAGGAAGAGAGGGAGAGAGAGAGAGGGAGAGGGATGGAAAGATAGGGGGATCGAAGTGAGGAACACTCCAGAGAGAGAACAAAGAGAGTGTCAAAGGCAGGAATCCTCCCTTAAATGGTGCTTGATGTCAGCGCTCCGAGGAGGGCGTGGCTAACAATAGGACCATAGCTTTGGGTACTTTCGTGCCCTAGACTAAAGTGTAGTTCAGCTTCCACTGCCTGATAGAGGCAAGTCCACTCTTCCCACCTTAGCCAACGGTGACATTAGTGTTAGTGGTACTGATGGTCACAAAAGTCACTTGGTAGGTCTCTGGGTGATGCCAACTGATTTGCAGTTCTAGGCTGACTCAGAAGCCTTTCTTAGTTTCTGTGATGGGTTTAAACCTGAGGTGTACAACCCAGGTCCTGACAGGCTGAATGAGCCCTGTTCTGCAAGAGAAAGAATTGCTGCTGGCTGCAGAGGCCCCAGGTGTGCGGAGGCAGAGAGTCTATGGTCATGGTCACTGAGCCTGTTTATCCAGCTCTGTAAGCAAGTCCCTCTTGCCAGGATCCGTAAGCCTTGACTTTCCATCACTAGCAGTGTGAAGGGAAGAGTAGCGCTTGGCCAGGTCTTTGGCCTCTGGCTGCTGCAGACCCGGGGAAGGGCCTTCTCTCCCTGGCATAGCAGAGGATGGTGCTGGATATTTTTATAGACTGCTTAGCCCAGAGAGTGATGTACGCTAGGGTGGTTTGTTATAGCATAGAGGGTGGAAACACACCCTGATTGATGGTTCCTAGGTAGGCATAAAATCCTACCTCCTAAAGGTTCCTCAGCTCCTAAAACCCATGTGTAGATCCTGGAGTTTATAAAAAAACATCAGATGGGCTGGAGAGATGGCTCAGCGGTTAAGAGCACTGACTGTTCTTCCTGAGGACCTGAGTTCAATTCCCAGCATCCACATGGCAGCTAACAACTGTAACTTCAAGATCTGACACCCTTACACATTTATACATGCAGGCAAATCACCAATTCACATAAAACAAAAATAAATATTAAAAAACCATCAGATGAAACACAGTCACACAAAACTGGGGCTAAACATTTGTTTTTAGAGACACAGAGCCATTTCTGAAAGAAAGAACCCTACACTCTCCTTGCCTATCCACCTGTTTTCTCTTCTTAGCCACCATTCTTCAGAGAGCTAGAGTGGTGAGGTGTGGTCTGGGAATATGGTTTGCTTATAGAGCATTTGCCTCAGCATCAGTGAGGCTCTGGGTTTGATCTCCAGCACTATGATACTGTGGGGTGGGGGAGAATATCTTCCATCTTACAGATATGATACACTGAGGCCTGGGGAAGTGGTATGACCTGCCCCAGCCCATTCATGTGACTGTTTGAAGTAGTGACTTGTTTTGCAGCCTGAGGGTATATTTAATAATGAGATGAAAAGATGACCTCCCAGTCACTAGTGTGTGACCTTGAGTATGGTCTTTTGTACGTTCATGTGGATGTGCATGTGCACATATGTACATGATATGGGAGCCAGGTGTCGAATGGCAGGCATTTTCTGCCATGGCTTTTCATTTTATTGGTTGGTTGGTTGATTGATGACTGATTCAGACAGTCTCTCAGTGAATTGATTTGTCCATCAAGCCCCAGGGAGTCTCCTGCCTCCACTCCTCTGTACTGAGCTTGTAGGTGCTTGTATAAGTCCTGATTTTTTATGTGAGAGCTAGGTCCTCAAGTTTGCATGGTTGGCACCTTAACGAGCAGTCTCCCTGTTATACCATGATCGGTTCAGATACAGGCTATCCAGGTGATCAGTGAGTTGATTTTAATGAAAGCATGTGCCGTGTGACATTAACTAACTCCTCCAGGATGCTCATTATTTTTTTTCCTGCAAAAACAGAGCTGCTGAGACTGTTCAATACACAGCCTGCTACAAGGCAGCATTTGATAAATATAAACATCAAAACAAAACAAAAAGCAAGCCTTTATAGAAGGTCATATAAACAACCTCTGCTCTTTTCCGTCCTCACCTTCAAGCCCTTCATGACCCGGGTCCGGAAGCCTTTTTTGCAAAGAGTTAGATGGCAAATACTTCCTGCTCCCTGGATTGTACAGTTGGAAGCTGATCAGCTCTGCCACTGAGCAAAGCTGCTGGGAATGATAGTAATAAATAGCCATGGCTGTATTCCAGTATAACTTTACTTCAGAGGGTGTGGTCCCACACACACCCCAGAGTCTGCTGACACCACCCTCCTCCAATATTCTAGCTGTATGTGCTCATTACCTAAAAGCCAAGTGTAGGTATCTTTTTTCTGTTTGTTGTAAAGCCACAGAGGCAGCTATGGAGACCACAGGGATAGGACTCAGTCCTCTGGGGACTTGCAGCCATTCCCCACTGTCCACCTAAACTATGTGAAGGCCCGTGGCACTCCAAAACTACCCTTCCAACCACCAAAGACATGGATTCCGCCCACCCAGAAAAACTGGCTATCGAGTGCAATTTCTCCATGCCCCACCAGCAGGAATCACCATGGCAACCTGCAGCTCAGCCATGCAGAGCCCCACATGCTCAAAAATGAACTCCCTGGGGCAAAACAACATCATCATACTTTTTTTTAAAAAAGAGAAGTCACAGGGCCCAGGAAACCAGGGAAGGATTTGAAAAAAAAAAAAAAAAAAAAAAAAAAAAAAAAAAAAAAAAAAAAAAAAAAAAAAAAAAAAAAAAAAAAAAAAAAAAAAAAAAAAAAAAAAAAAAAAAAAAAAAAAAAAAAAAAAAAAAAAAAAAAAAAAAAAAAAAAAAAAAAAAAAAAAAAAAAAAAAAAAAAAAGTACAAGATCAATATAGGTTGAATAAACCTGTCTAAACTGCCTGGCACCAAAGAGTGTCTCAGTGCATTGTTTAGATTTTGGAGAGATTTCCATACACATGAGAGATGTCGGTGTAACAGCTAATATTGACTGTCAACATGGCAGGATCCAGAGTCACCCAGAGGTAAGCCTCTGGGCATGTGTGAGGAGGTCTCTAAGTGAGACCAGAGGCATGTCTTAACTGTGGGTGACACTATTCTGTGGGTGAATATAAAGAGGGAAGGAAGCTGAGCACCAACTTTCCTTTGTCTGGTTCCTGTCCATGTGACCGGCCACCATGACTCTCCTGCCATGGTGGAGGGCACCCTTCAGCTGTGATCCCCAACCCCTCCCTCCCTAACTTCCTGTCACTGGGCATTTAGCCACAGCAATGAGAAAACCAATGTACTTCAGGAGGGGAGCTGTGTCTAAACACCAAGTTTCTTTATTTTTTATAAATACCCCATGCACGCTGAACAGAAGCAACTTCATATAGTATTTTCATGCTTTGACTGTGACCTGTGGTGATATGTCACATATTTAATAAAACCTGGAATATCAAGAGATCAACCCGCAGTCAAAACTAGGCAGAGGTAGCTCTGGGAGTTCCAGGGATAACAGAGCAGTGGTAACTCGCATAGCTCTGGGAGTTCTGGATTTCCGTGAGTACCAGGCCGAACATCTGGGCTTCGATGGCACAGCACAGGGAAAGCGGGGAGTGGTGACCTATGCCCTAATCCCATCACTCCAGAGACAGAGAGCTTTCTGTGTTTCTGTGCATTTAATAGAGTAGCTCACGCCTTTCATCTTAACCTGGATGGAATACAGCTGGGTGAGAGAGAGAGATAGCCAAGGTGGCTTAGGAATCGACCAGGAGCGAGGCTGAGGAAGCTGGAAGACAGCTGGGTGGGATTTGACTGTGGTGTTTCCTGTCTCTGACATTTCAGATTTTATTAAATATGTAACATATCACCACAGTGACCCTTTACAAATTTAGGGTTTGCCACTTCTGGTGTCCAGGTAGTACGCAGAAAATTGCAGATATTTGGAGCATTTGGGGCTTCCTGACTAGGGATGGTCAGTCTGTAAAAATAATGATAGAAACAGGATTGGGGTCACCTCTAAGGTGGTGTAGAATTTCCCCATTCTCAATTTCATTTTCTTTTTCTTCTTTGTATCGGTAGCCATCCTGGTGCCAGTCATGAATCTGTCACTTTCCAGACCTTAGGGACACAGAGATGAAGTAGTCATTGTATCTGCTCCTCTAAGACGTTAGTATTTAACACAGGGAGTCAAAGAAATGAATAAAAAAATGGGGCTGGAGAGATGGCTCAAGGGTTAAGAACACTGACTGTTCTTCCGGAGGTCCTGAGTTCAATTCCCAGCAACCACATGGTGGCTCACAACCATCAACCATGACATCTGGTGTCCTCTTCTGTATACTGTATATATAATAAATCTTTAAAAAATGAATAAAAATCACAAATCAAAATTATGCAGTAAAGGAAAAACACACAGTGGGACTGAAGAGAGATGGCACAGTGGTTAAGAGCACTGGCTGCTCTTGCTGAGGACCCAGGTTCCATTCCCAGCACTCAGCGTGACTCACAACCTTCTAGGGGATCCGACGCCCCCTCCTGGCCTCTCCTTGGAACTGCAAGTAGTGTACCCACATGTAAGGCCAAACACCCATACACATAAGAAAGAGAACATTCTTAAAATTAAAAAAAAAATGCAGAATAAGAGACTATGTCTAGACAAGACCATATATAAACCTGTTTAAAAGGTCCAATGAGGGTTGGCCTCTCAGAGGAGGTGATATTTAAATTAAAGGGTGAAGGGTCAGGATAAATCACCTAGAAAAAAACAGGACAGTCTCATCTGGCCATAGGAAAAGCATTGTGAGGAGCCCAAAGCAAGAAAGACATGCGTTCTGGGTTAGGAAGGAGAGTGACTGGGTTCCGAGGGAGGACTCACATGGGAGCAAATGGCAGAGAAGCAAGGACAGGGTCAGGAAGCTCCTTCCCATCTTGGTGAGTGTATCTCTCGGGAACCAGCAAACATCCTGTGAGTGAACTGAATTCGGGTAGCTGTTTACAGAGGTGTTAGAAGAACAAACAGGAAATGGGGCAGGGGTCGAAGGTACAAAAGGATAAAGGACGGTCATCCTGAAGCCAGCAGGATGCAGTGACCCAGTGACGCCTGTGAGTCCCCTCTCCCTCCCTGTGGGCTTACCCTGCCTCTGGTCACACGAGTGAGCACTCTGAATAACAGCTTTAGAAGAAAGGCAAGGCCTTTGCTCTTACTTCTTACAGAGCTCTCCTGCAAAACAAAAGCT
Source organism: Sigmodon hispidus (assembly GCA_004025045.1). Taxonomy (NCBI): domain Eukaryota; kingdom Metazoa; phylum Chordata; class Mammalia; order Rodentia; family Cricetidae; genus Sigmodon; species Sigmodon hispidus. The sequence goes on from PVIH01016056.1 coordinate 36,609, forward strand.
CTAGCAATAGCAGAAAGAATGGGGAGGGCTGTTCACAAGGCCTTACAGAGTTCTTCTGCATTGCTGTCTCCCTCTGCCCAGCCTGCAGGTTCCACCAGATGCTCTGGACCCACAGGTGTGCAGCTGACCTTAGTTAAACTCTGCGTGTCACTAAAGTGAGAAGACATGGCTGTGAGAAAGGGAGCGTTTGAGGGTCTGGGGGGGGCGTCTAGTGACGGGGCTTGAGCTGGAAGCTATGGCTGAGTGTATAACCCCAGTGTGTGTGAGGTATAGGCAGCGTTCAGGAGTTTGAGGCCAGCCTGGGTTACATGAAGTAGGGTTTCATACACAGAGTGGGAGGGACATAAGAATATGTGGGAATGACAGCACTTAGAATTCATCATAGACATGTATAAAATTGTCAAAGAAGAAATTAAAGTTACAAAAGAAAATAGAAAGACTAACCACCAACAGAAAATTAAGACTATTAACAGAGTGTTGTTTAAAGGATATCTAAGTGCCCCTGACTGGATTCTGTACACTTCTCAGAAGGTGGGTCTAGTACAGAGAACACACAGAAAAAGGCACTTTATCTGTATTTGGTAATGAACTTGCCTCTAGTTTCCACCCTTTCATTCCCATAGTCAAAACCTGACTTTGAATGGTGTTCAGTGGTCAAGCCTGTAATCCCAGCATTTGTGAAATACAGTAAGAAGGACCAGGAGTTCAAGGTCCTTCTCAGCTATTTAGTGAGTTTGAGGCCAGCCTGGGCTATACAAGATCCTGTCTCAAAAACTAAAACCAAAGCAAATTAAAAACTTGACTTTGCCCATGGTGACAGCTACCTCTCAGTAGTGATAATCATAACCTACAACCGCCAAACTCATGTCATAGAGTTAGGAGACTCAGATCCACAGAGTTGGAAAGGAGCAAGTTGATGTGGGAGGAGGTGACTTTTTTAAAGTCACAGGGAATGGCACTGAAGCATTCAGCCTTGAAGACCCGCCTCCTTCACTAATCACATTCTGTCCAGGAAGCAATACTTGGAAGGGTGGTGTCTTAGTCGGTATCCTATTGCTGTGAAGAAACACCAAGACCATGGCAATACTTACAAGGGACATTTATTTGGAGCTGGCTTACAGTTTATAGGTTTAGTCCATTATCCTCATGGCGGGGAGCATATGCAGCACACAGATAGACAAGGTAGCTCAGAGCTCTACATCTGGATCTACAGACAGCAGGAAATGACCCGCTGGGCTTAGAATGGGCTTTTTGAAACCCCAAAGCCCACCTCCAAGTGACATACTTTCTCCAATAAGGCCACACCTCTTAATCCTTTCAAATAAGGCCACTGCCTGGACCAAGAATTCAAACTGTGAGCCTGTGTTGCCATCCTTATTCAAATGGCCACACTGGCCCAGCAGAGTATCTAGTCCTGTGGGTCCTTATTTTGGATGCATGTTAGAGTCACAAGGGCACCTTGAAATAACAGCCACCTGTGGTTGCACCCCTACATCTGTAGAATCTCTGTAGCTGAGATGGGGTTTATAACGACACAGCACCACTGTGGCTGTCAACACATGGCTCTAGAAATGGGAAGCACCCAGAAGCCAGTGACAGGAAGACAAAGGGATCTCACACACACCTTGCTGAGTCCACAGGCAGGTCTCCTTCTAACATGATGGATTCCCACCCTTGATACAAGCTCCATTTGGTCTCGTCAAAGCACTGGAGAGGCTGGATGGTGGTGGCACAGGCCTTTAATTCCAGCACTTGGGAAGCAGAGGCAGGCAGATCTCTGTGAGTTCAAGGACAGCCTGGTTTGCAAAGGGAGTTTAGGACAGCCAGAACTACAGAGAGAAACCCTGTCTTTAAAAACCAAGAGGGAAAAAAAGTATTGGAGAATTTAGCCAGAAGGACATGTGGATAGGAACATGTATTCCAGTATTCCACAGAGCTGTCAGGACAGAATCTGTAACTGTCCTAGAAAAAAATAAAGATCTCTCTCTTTCTCTCTCTCTCTCTCTCTCTCTCTCTCTCTCTCTCTCTCTCTCTGTCTCTCTCTGTCTCTCTCTCTCTCTCTCTCTGTCTCTCTCTCTGTAGTAGTAATTTCTTGTTGGGACCATTAGCCTGCAAATAATTACACAGAGATTATTAATTATAAAAGTTTGGCCATAACATAAGCTTGTTCTTAACCAGTTCTTGTAGCTTAAATTAACCTATATTTTTAAATCTGCAGTCTGTTGCATAGCTTGTTAACTCACATCCTGCTTCCCTATATCTAGATGTTGGCTCTGTCTTTCTTCTTCCCAGAGACCTCTCTTTCTGCTCAAAAGTCTTACCTATCTCTCTGCTTGGCTATTGGTCATTTGGATTTTTATTACACCAGTTACAGCGGTACATCTTTACATAGTGTACAAATATCCCACAACATTTCCCACTTTTTGTCTAAATAAAAAGGGAAGGTTTTAGCTCTAATACAGTACAACTATATACAATAAGGACAATTATCTGCTATGAGATTATGTTCTGGTACATTGTAAATATTTGTTCCTCCTACTGGTTTAATAAAATGCTGATTGGCCAGAAGGCAGACAGGAAGTATGGGTAGGGCTACCAGACTAAGAAAACTCTGGGAAGAGAAATAGTCAGGCAGAGATGCCACAGACACAGAGGAAAGGAGACCAGGATGCTGTTCTGAGAATGTATTAAGCCACTTGGCTAATCATGGGTTAGTTTAAGAGTTAAGAGTTAGCAAGTTATGTGACTGAGCCACAGGCCAATCAGCATGAAATTAATATAAGCCTTTGTGTGATTATTTGGGACCAAGTGGCAGCAGGGCTGTGAGTGGTCTGGACCTCAGAGGTAGGCAAAGCTAAGCAGCTGTGGGCAGGTCCAGATTTTGGGGCTAGTCTGGGCCAGAAACTTCTTATTACAATTATCACATAAGAATTACATTTACAATGTCCAGTTAATCTGTAGTTTACAAATTCAGAGAAAATATTCCACTTTCTGTCCTATATTGGTGAGTCAAAAGTTTTGTGTCTAATTTATATTCTATCATAACTTGTGGTACCACCCTAAAAATATCTTTTTAGACTTAAAACATCTTCATAGGTAAGCAATTTAAACTTTTGTTTTTTCAACCTTACACACTTTACATCTCTTTTGTGACTGTCTTTTTGAATTCAGTAACAAGGAAAACTGTAACTATAATTTCTAGTCTTCAACCCCATCAAAGACCTGAGAAGGATATAATATCACCTGGGTTAACAGGATGTTTAGAGCAAGCAACTTTTAAAACTACAGAAATGACAGAGACATCTGGCTGCCTGGACAGTTACCCAAGGATCCTCTGTAACATTGAGGCAGTCATCTTCAGCCTACAGGTATAGAATATCTGACAGACTTTTTTGTCAAGCAGGAAATTTTGAAGGACTGTCTTACTTTGTCTTGGCAAGGGTTGGCAGTCACTTTCTTTTGTGTTCTGCTTGTCTAGCAGTCAGCAGTTGAGGCAAGGGCAGTTGCTTTGCCCAGTGGCTAGCTTTGTCACAATGAAAGCAGACTCCATATGGAGGTTCTTCAGTACCCATCATCTTTTTTTGAAGTAAATTGGTGCCTGAAGGAACAAACAGATGTGTCTCACTGCCATGAAAAGCTTTGTTACTAAAACATCTTAAATGCCATATTTTGTATGTCTCTGAAGTTTTGAAGACCACCTATATAAACTATATCTCTGTTTAACCTTAAAGACTTACCTAACATGACTACAAGTTTGATTATTATAGATGACTAACTACTAATCTGTATTTCTTAATTATATGTTACATCTTTAAATGAGCTGCATAGGTACATTACCTTAAACAAGACTAGAAAGATATATACAGCATAACAAAAAATCCTTAAATTTGTATTAGTATACAAAAATTCATACTAGTGTAAAATATTTAAGATCAATAGTTGCTTTTTGGTTTAAAGTAGATTCAATAGTATGTCTTTTATCTTTTTATTCCTATATCTTCCCTTTTTCTTTTCAGAACAAGATCCCTGAATCTAATCTCCTTTGTTCAGCTTTCTCTCTGATCATAACCAATGACTTCAGACTAACTCCTCTAAACAATGATAAACATCCATAATCCATTGAATGACCCCAAACCATCCCCCCACCTCTTGGGAATGGGGATATTATTTTCTCTAGACTGCTTCCTGTTGTCTGGGGACAATGGCATCTCTAGAAGACCCTGAGAAAACTGGGAAAATGGTCAAGTCCTGAGAGAGCTCGCTGTGTTAATTTTTGTTTAGTCTGTGTGGTGAGAAAATGCAGGGCTTATCTGAAGTTTTGGCTGGAATAGTCTGTGAGGCTAGACCATCTCAGCTAGCAGCATTAAAGTTGTTCTGGATGAAGATTTTTGATGAAATGTAACAGAAGTATTCTGGGAGGCTGAATCACCTGGGCTACTTGTTTTCATTGGTGTCTAGTGTTTTTTTTTTTTTTTTTTTGAAAAACACACAAACTTTTAAATGTAACACATATCCGTATTAACACAAATAATGGAATGTGTGATGTGTACAAGTTAGCAAAAGATTTTTTGTTTTGTGTTTTGTCTTTGAGTAGATAAAAGGCACCTGTCAACTTTATAAGTCCATTTGGACTATATAACAAAATTATAATATAAATCTCTATCTATGTCATATGAAAGGATGGCATGGAATAAGTCATGAGGACTGTAGCCAACAAGATTTATCATGTCTCATCCAGTCTCAGAGCTGTTCCCCTGTTGTTTTCCTTTGTTTCTTTCTTTATGTCTGTAGCCAAGATTTTTTAAGTCTACCATGACCAAATCTGTTCTTTACTAATTTAAAAAGAATCCATAGCTTTTTTTTTTTCCAAACAAAAGTACCACCTTTCCACCAGTGTAACCCATTGTCCCAATTTCATTCTGAAGCCAAGGTACCCCTAAAGTATATAAGCTGGTTTAATTCAGCAGTCCTTACTTTACTCTCTTTAAAGACCTTTATTTTTTTTTAAAACTTTTATTTATTTATTATTTATTTATTTGCCTTGGTGTTTGCCTGGAACTAGAACTACAGACAGTTGTTAGCTGCCATGTGGGTGCTGGGAATCGAACCCGAGTCCTCTGGAAGAGCAAACGGTGCTCTTAACTGCTGAGCCATCTCTCCAGCCCAAAGACCTTTATTTTTAAATTATATATTTTTCTATGACTTGTTATACCCACGTGTAAGAATTTCTACCAGGGAGGCTGGACACATTGTTATGATTGGAGATTTTATTGATACCTACAGAGAATGAGAACCTTGAGTCGATCATCAAGCTCTGCACAGTAGAAGGGGGTAAGAGCCCATTGCCCCAACGGGCAGGGTTCTTTAAAGAAAAACCTATGTAATCAAGATGCGACACACCTTGATGTTCCAGGATTGGGCAAAGGGGTAAGGTGCAGCAGCCATTGGAGTTTTCTGGCACAAATCCAACATTTGAATCCATTGGCTGCTGTGGAAGTTCACTCACAGACCTGGGCCCTGGGCCCTGCCCCCAGAATGAATCCAGGTTCTTACAGACTGTCTTATATCCATTTTCTTTTTTTTTCTTTAGTACATAGGCACCTTTTAAAGCATACTATATCTGTTCATAGGTTTCTATCTTCAGCACCTAAGCACCTTTTAAAGAATATTATATCTGTTCAGAGGTTTTATCAATCTAGACTCAACTTTCTGCACACCTGTAGCATTCTCTGGCTTTGTGAGACAAATCTCTGATGTCAGCTGCAGTGCAGCTCAGCTTGGCACATGGCACTGGTGACTGGCTTTGCCCCCTTATGATCTGCAGGCAGCGATGGGAGCTGAGCCTCTGTATGTTGCAAGCATTGGTCCACCTGAGAGACTGTAGGTCAAGGAAGCCATGTCCAGCTCTGTAGTGAGACAGGTCCATAAAGTCAAGGCTCAAACTAGTTGCCAAGGCATATACATAACATACTTCCTTATGAGCAACCTGGAGTCTGCCTGAGGGTTTAGCAACAGGTGCTGCCCAGAGTTCCTGATCATGCTGAATCTGCCTAGCAACAGGCTTTGTCTGATATCCTGATCATGTTCAGCCAATGAGGGACAGCCATGCAATATCAGCAGATGGTGACACCGCCTGGGTGCTGGAAGGAGGGTATATAAGGCTCTCCCCATTGTTGAATAAATGAGTTAGACCTTTTCAGCTGACTCCTGGGGTCTATGTCATTGGCTCTGCATCTTCTCACCCCTTCACTCCAGGGAACCATTAGGACACAGCAACACAGCTCCTTCTCCAGAACTTTTCTTAGCTTTCTCAAGTCCTATGTTTGGATATTCAAGTTCCATGCTGGCCACCAAATATAACAAGCTTTCTTATCAGACTATCTTTGGACTGCAAGCTCACAAATAATGATATGAAGACTTATTAATAATGAAAACTTGGCCTTATATTAGACTTCTTCCCAATTAGCTTTTATAACCTAATTAATCCACATATTTTTAAAATCTACATTCTGCAATGTGCCTCAGTTCTTAGTACAGCACATCCAACTTGCTCAGAATCTGTTGGAGAAATCTCATGCCTAGATTCTTCTTCTTTCTCTTTCTCTGCCCAGAAGTTCTGCCTATTTTCTCCTGCCTAGCTATTGGCCATTTAGCTCTTTATTAAAAATCAAAAGGCACCTTAGGTAGAGACACATTTCTACAGTGTATTCAAATATTTCATAATGTGTGTATGTATGTATCTGTGTATAATAGTGTTTGTGTGTACATGGGAGGCAAGAAATTGAGATCAGGTATCTTCCATTATTATGCTGTAACCTAATCTTTTGAGACAGGGTCTCTCTCTGAAGCTGGTTTGCTCCTATTGGCTAGACTTGCTAGCCGGGAAGCTCTGAAGATCCTTCCCCTCTCCTCTTACCATTAATGTTAAAGTTGTAGATTCATGCAATCATGCCCAGCTCTTTTGTGTGAATTCTGGAGATATGAACTCAGATCCTCACGTCTGGACACCCGGCACTTTACCAACTAAATCATTCTGGAGTGAAGATATTCCAAAGAGACCTGATGTCTCTCCCTTTGACTGTGAGACTATTGAGGCAACAGTCTCAAGGACTGGAAATTTCCCAGCAGTCTCATGCTGAGGAAGGAACAGGTGCCAGGCAGAGGAAGAATTGGTCTCCCAGGAAGAGACTTCACACAGTTCTGACAACTTGCTAGAACACCTTTTAGGAGAGACTGGATTCAGACAGTGGTGATGAGTGAGACCACACCTTGTCCAGGCGTGTTTAGTGATGCTCACACCTTGTCCTCTGTTTAAACCCAAACCTCTGGCCTGTGAGATCGTGCAGGGGGTGAGAGCTCTTGCCTATCAACCAGTTTTATTCCCAAAATTCCTAGTGGAAAAACATATTGCAGAATTTTTTAAGATGTGTTACTTTTGTTTATGTTGCATTTGTTTAACTCTGTGAAGCTGTGTTACTGTGCCTGATGGTCTAATAAAGAGCTGAATGGCCAGTAGCAAGGCGGGAGAAAGGATAGGTGGGGCTGGCAGGCAGAGAGAACATACAGAAGAAATGTGAGAGGAGAAAAATGTAGTCAGGGAAGGAGGACCTCAGGGGCCTGAGACCCAGCTACACAGCCAGCCATGGAGTAAGAAACCAAGAAAGGTATACAGGAATAGAAAAGAAAAAGCCCAGAGGCAAAAGATAGATGGGGTAATTTAAGTTAAGAAAAGCTGGCAAGAAACAAGCCAAGCTAAGGCCGGGCATTCATAAGTAAGAATAAGCCTTTGTATGTGATTTATTTGGGAGCTGGATGGCAGGCCTCCTAAAAGAGCAAACAGCAAAAATAACAAAGAGAGGGCCAGCTTCTGACCACATATGTGCCATGTACACACACACATACTATACATATTAATAAAATAAACTTGAAAAAATAATTCTAAACCTCATGCCAGAACTCTGAAGGTGAATTTGGGGAGCATCACTGCACCCATTTACTGATTTCTCTTCCCAGTGTGGACTCAATGACTAGATCTCCTGTCTTTGACTTTCCACTTGTCTTATGGCACAGAGGGGGCTGAGCCAGCTTGTTAGGGATGCAGGGCTCAGGCTGTGATGCTCAGAGCTCTGGTAGCAGATCCAGGCCACAAACTGGGCCACTCAACAGTTCAAATGTCGCCACCATTTCTATATTACAAGAGTCTTAGTCACGTCTGTCCCCTCATCACCAAGACCCCCGTGGTCTCTAGCATCCAATCACCCATGGTGTGTTCTGTCAATGTCACTGAGCAGGTGAACTGCTCCTGCAGGGACACAAGCCAGCATGCAGGCCTTGCCAATAATGTGAGCCTAGGTCTGCACTGATCCAAGGAATATGCCTTGTCTTCTCTCTTTCCATCTCTGTTTAGCTCACTCCTGAACAAGCTAAGGAATCAACCTGTCGGGCTGGAGAGATGGCTCAGCAGTTAGGAGCACTGACTGTTCTTCCGGAGGACCTGAGTTCAATTCCCAGCATCCGTATGGCAGCTAACAACTGTTTGCAATTCTAAGATCTGACACCCTTACACAGTTATACATGCAGGCAAAGCACCAATTCACATAAAATTAAAAAATAAATATAAAAAAAGAATCAACCTGTCAGTCATCATGGGCCTGCCACCAAAGCTCTTATGATCAGAGCCGGGGCCCTGGCAGCCCTCACAGGCTAGGCTTGGCCGGACATCTTCAACAGGCCAATTAAAGAAACAAGAACAGAGAACAAGGGAATTTTTTTTTTAATCACATTGTGAAGTGGAACAAAGAAATTCAGTGGGAGCTCCCACTCCCAAATCCATCTAGATACTGGTGTGAAGTTCATCCAGGAAGGCAAAGGGCATGTCTAACTAGTCAGCTCCAGTCAAAGCATGGCTCTACCCATCGTCACTGTAGAGGAGACAGGGTCCTAGCCTGTTTCAATAGTCTGATACCCACCTGTGTCCCTGTAGACTATCTCAGGTTCTGCCTGAGCTGTGACAAACCTTGTTCCTTCTTATCAGAAGCCATTGGGAAGATATACAAGGGGGTCTCTAGGATCTGAGATGGAATCTGACTGAGCCTTGAGGCTAAGCAGAAGTATTTTATCTCCACACCCCCTCGTTTTGTTTCCTTAAATGCTGGTATAGCCAGAAGGGTCCTGGAAGCCAGTTTGGGAAAAGAAACAATTAAATTAGAGTAAAGACTCAGTGAGGCATGTACTGAAGCCTCTGCCTTCAAAAGCCTGGGCGCACTCTCTCTCACCCTTTCAGTTTAAATGAGGACATTTATGCATATTTGTTACAAACGGTTGAAAACCCCCAACTTTCCCCAGAGCCAACCTCTGCCTCCTTGATTAGATAGGGGTAACCGTCCATGTTCACTGCTAATGTTCTTCTCCAAATTGCATGTTGTACAGAGCGGATCTCAAAAACGTATAATTCTGTTGTTGTGAAATCATTGCATTAATGCCGACTTTTGAAAACATGCAAGAGTTCACTGGGGAAGCAAAGGGGTTGTTATTCCCGGTAGTGACTGTCTGGGATGTTCCTGGGCCAAATGTTATCGGTAATATTATAGAGGAAGTCCAGGCTTTTGTGGGTTTATTTCTCAACAATACAGGAAGACCCTGTGATTCCAGAGATGATAAAAAGAGACTAAGGAATCAGATTAGGAGACCTGGGTCACATGCTGCCCCCGGCTTCTAAGTGGTTTGTGACAAATCTTTGATGTTCTTACTGTCCATTTAGGTAAATTAAGAATAGGCTATATGTTCCCCAAGTGTCTGTCACTGGTTCCTGAGAAGCTTCACATCTCCATGATTCTCTTTTCCTAAGTGTCAGGTGAAGGTCCTGACCTAGATGACTTCAAGAAAGGGTCAGCCTCCAGATTCACCCTTTGAGGCATTGTGGTTGAATGGTCCAAGGTCTGAGAGAGGCATTGCTGTGTGGCCATCTTTACTTACGGAGAGAATGGGACATGCCCCACCTCAAAGAGCTAAGCTGACCCTTCCCAATGGGCCCAGACAGAACAGGGGATGAGGATTTATTGCTTTTAGACTCAGTCAGAGTTTGCCCTTTTACTTCATGATGAACCTGACGGACCTTGGGGAAAGGCGTCTGGCAGGAAGAGGTTACATTCCTGGGCAATAGGGAGCCTGTGTGCCTCCTTGGAAGGACAGAGCCTGCCGGAAGCCTTCTTTGTGTCTTCCTGGACAAGGGTGGGTCTCAGAGCAGGACTAGCCTGGTGCTTCATGATTGAGGTGAGAGCTGGGCATGTTGCAGAGCTGAGCTCCACACTGGCCTATCCTGTGCTCTGAGGAAGGCCTGTGAATTTCTAAAATATGACATACTCTGGAGGCAAGCTTTCTGGCTGTCAGGGTCCCCACACAGTGAGTTATGAGCAGCAGCTCAGCACCTCTGCTGTGGTTTCCTATTTATTCTAGCCCTCATCAGCCCCCATCAGCCCCC
>PVIH01016057.1:0-47088 GCA_004025045.1 Sigmodon hispidus
AAACTCAAATCCAAGTGGATCAAAGACCTCAACTTAACCCCAACCACTTTGAACTTGATAGAAGAGAAAGTGGGAAATACACTTCTACAAATTGGCACAGGCCACCACTTCCTAAATATAACACCAGTGGCACAGGCACTAAGATCAACAATCAATAAGTGGGATCTCCTGAAGCTGGGAAGCTTCTGCAAAGCCAAGGGCACTGTCAATAGGACAAAATGACAGCCTACAGAATGGGAAAAGATTTTCACCAACCCTACAAGTGATAGAGGTCTGATCTCTAAGGTATATAAAGAGCTCAAGAATTTAGATCCCAAAACCTTGAATAACCCTATCAAAAAATGGGGTTCAGATCTAAAAAGGGAATTTTCGGCAGAGGAACTACAAATGGCTGAAAGGCACCTGAAAAAGTGCTCTTCATCTTTAGCTATCAGAGAAATGCAAATCAAAACAACTTTGAGATACCACCTAACACCTGTTAGAGTGGCTAAGATAAAAGGCACAAATGACAGCCTATGCTGGAGAGGATGCGGTGCAAAGGGGACACTCCTCCATTGTTGGTGGGATTGTAAGCTTGTTCAGCCACTTTGGAATACAATATGGAGGTTTCTCAGAAAATTGAGAATCAATCTCCCCAAGGACCCAGCAATACCACTTCTGGATATATATCCTAAAGAGGCACATTCACACTCCAAAGGTATTAGCTCAACTATGTTCATAGCAGCATTATTTGTAATAGCAAGAACCTGGAAACAACCTAGATGTCCCTCAACTGAAGAATGGATTAACAAACTGTGGTACATCTACACAATGGAATACTATGCAGCAGTAAGAAAAAATGGTATCCTAAAATTCACAGGCAAATGGATGGATCTGGAGAATATCCTCCTGAGCGAAGTCTCACAAACTCAGAGAGATAAGCAGGGGATGTACTCACTCACTAGTGGTCTCTTAACAAACAAACAAGAAAAAAAGCCGAACATGTCCAAGCAGCAAACCACAACCACCGAACAGCTTGGGATCAGAAACACCCTGGACTGACCCTTCAAACCCCAGTCCAACTATAGGAACACCTGACTCACTATTGAGGGAAGGGGGAAAGAACTGGATTTGGCCAGAAGTGGAGACTGATCTAAGCATTATTGGGTCAGTGGGACCATAGGACTGTCTGCTCCCTGCCCAGGGAGGAGATGGGGAGTTGCAGAGAAGAAAAATGACCAGATGTGTTGGGAGGGGGAAGAGACCATGAATAAGGATATACAGGGAAAGCTGAACACAAAGAAAATATATGTGTAGCAATCTTATTTGTATTTCTACCCTTGGTAAGCCATGCTTATGATTCTTATCCTCTGTATAGTTATTGTTAACTCTTCTGCATTTTAAATTCTTTTTACTGTTTTTTTTTTGATAAATACAAAATAAAGAAAAAAATATATACTGAATACACTAGAGAGATTGGACAGCCAAAAAAATTTAAATTAGAAGACAGATTTGAAAATATAGGAAAAGTGGATACTTGAGTTGAGAAAAGCATGAAAATTTAAACAATTTAAATTTTTTAAACAATTTAAGGACATGGAAATGACTTCTGATTTTAGGCAAGTAGAAATAATAGGGATAATATTTCGTTTTTTTTCTCCCAGTGGAAACAATTTTAAAAGTCAAAATTTAGGAAGAGTGAAACATATGAAATAAGAAGAATTAAGAACATTAATTACTGAAATTAAAGCAAATGACATGATTTCCAAGTCATAGCATGGAAAGAGCATAAAGAAAGAATCCAATGATATCTGTTAGCTGGGTAGACAGCTAGAGTAAAATGGGAAATAATGTGAAAAGAGAGAGAATTCTGGAGACACACAAAGAGAAACCTTCAAGTATTCATCTGAGTGCCCATCAATCCATGCATGGAAAGAAGATACTCAAAAAAAGAGGAAAAGCAACATAAAGTGAGAAGTGGTATATCTTACTAATGAAGTGGCTGCTTAGTGAGTCTTAGCAGCAATATCTCTTAAATCCAATATTTTTCTAATAATCTAGTTGTCAACTCCCAACATTATAAGAATACAAAATGTAATCTGCAGGTTAGGAGACAAAATTCATACTATCTCTAACTCAATTTTAAAACCTGTTTATTAAGGAGATAGTCAACTAAGGTCAATTCAGACGTCATGAAGGTATTAGATTCAGATGACAAGGACATTAAATAACTAACTCATTTCTTTAATAAATTAAGTAGAGACATAGAGTACACACACACATATACACACACACACACACACACACACACACACACACAAAATCAACTCTACTTCTAGAGGGAAAAACATTTTCCCTATAAGTAAAGAGGAGAAAAATGTGAGCAGAGAAAATCATTTGGCTAATATTTTGTTACTGTTGTAAAGTATATGGTACAATCCATAAAATCATCTCAAATCCAGAGTTCAACAAAATGAATAAGACTAGACCAAGATACACCAGACTTAAGTTGGTTAACAGAAACTTCAAAGAGAAAACTCTTTAAAGTAACAAGAGAGAAAGAAAAGAACAGACAGGTAGCATACAAGAAACAAAGGATGACAACCTAGAAGAGCCGCTTTTTAAGGACTGAATAATGATTACCTGTTCTAGCCTTGAAAATAAAGGCAAAATAAATGAACATTGTAATAAGCACCAGCCAACAAAATATCAGCAAAGTCAAACCTTTATTCACAAAAATAGTAAAAATGGAGACTAAATATGTAGGAAGAAAGTTATAAATAAAAGAAAATGTAATAAACAAGCCATGGAACAAATATGAAACACATAACAAGATGATGGCTATAACCCAAACCTTACAAATAACCACAATAACCATAAATGGCCCAAATACCCCAAAGCAAAAATCCTAATTATGTTACAAACAGTAAAAACACATACTTTAGGTAAAAAAAAAATATATTCTACTAATCAAAAATTGATAAATTTTCTGTATTGGTTTCAAAGTAAATTTTAGAGCAAATAACATTGCCACAGCGAAAGGTGATCTTGCCCTGAAACCAGAGCCAAATCTGCCCTGATCAACTGAACACAAACCCAACCAATCCCCAAGCATGAAATCTAGCCAATTGAGTTTGTCCAAGCTCAAGGGGATTGAAATCTAACCAAGTCCCTCCCTGAAAACCTTCTCCGTGGAAAAACTCCAACCCTAAGAAGCCGTGTGCCTGTTCTGTTGACAGCTGCCCCTCTCCACCCTGGCAGAGGCAACCACTCTTCTGGATCCCTCCCTTTCAAATAAATTTCTTGAAAGAGTTTTGAGTGAAGACTGCTTTTCCCTGGAGTGGAGCAGAGCACCTGACACCTATGCTGGGAGACTTCCACTGTGGAGCAGAAGTTGTAACTTTTTGCCAGCTACATTTCTGTGGAGTTTCCTCCCAAGCAGAGTGAGGCAATAAAAGTAACAACTTGTGCTAGAGCGCAGAAGAAACAGACATCTCTGCTGGAAAACTCTCTTAGCAGAGTGAAGCAGAGCTCAGTTGCCACCGATTTCTCTCTGAGAGAAGCAGGATTGCCACATCCTGTGGGGAGATTACTCCCACCAAAAGAACTCTGCTTCAAGTATTGCCTCACAAGCCAGGATACCTTTCTCCTCCAGCTCTAAGAATCTAGGATACCTTTCTTTAATAGCTGTTGGTATTGCCTGACTTGCAACAGTCAGGATACCTTACCCTCCAGAGCTGGTCTTGACTTTCATGCAACAAAAGAACACATTCCTTTTCAAGAACACAAAAATTGACTGTATTCAGGGTTATAATACAAATGTCCATAACCTCAAAATAAAATTGAAATCATACATTACACTCTGTTACCTCTGTGAATGAGAACTCCTGGAAAGAAGCTGTGTCTGCAGAGACTAACTGGCTGGTTAGAACTATGATACTATTGAGATACTGGAATGTTGTAGGTATGGAGGCTAATTACCTTATCTTGAGTTAGCTTTACCCTCAGAATGGCCTCCTTTGGTCAGACTAATTGCTGTGGAGTGTATGAACTTAGCACACCACTGGCTTCCACTCATCCCGAAGCTAAGAATGTCATCAAATAGCACCTTAGCCCTACGAAAAGCTTCCCCATCCTCTTGTAACAATTTCTCTACTGTATGCACCAATGTATTTTAAAGTTGTCTTAATGATTTTTGTTATTCTGCAAACAATAAAATTTTATGAAACTGCTTCCATGTTGGAACATGTAATTGAAGGTAACTACATCTGTGTTCCTGGACCATAGTCACTAAAGATGGCTCTGAGTAGACCAACCCTTAGTCATTTTAAGGTAAGAACTGTGTTTTTGTTGTTATTATTGTTTTCTGTTGGTTTTTTTTTATAGTAATATTAAATCAGAAGTTCTTTTTTTTCAGTATTCAGCTTCCTCAATGACTTCATCTATTTGAGGGATGAGTACAGGCAGGTGGGTCATGGCAAGAGAAATTCACTTGAATATTGATTCTTCATTCTTGATAGAAGGCATTGCATGATGGCTGGAAGGTCTCCCAGGCTGGACCAGTTATTGGTTGGCCACTTCTACAATTTCTGTATCACTCTTACCCCAGCACATCCCATAAGTAGGACAGACTGTAGGTTGAAGGTTATGTGGCTGGGTTGGTGTCCCAATCCCTCCATTGGTAATCTTGCCTGGTCCAAGGGATAGGCAGTTCAGATTACATATCCTCTTTTGCTGAGAGTCTTAGCCCTTGTAGCCCCCTGGAGGGGGCTCCCCACAGCTAAAATGTAGGGCCTGTCTGCTGGCACGAGTCTGATATCGGACCCTTGGATGTGGCCCGGATCCTGGAAAGGAATCTCCAGATGGGCAGTCCAGGAGCTGGAATCCACTCACCTCTGATTCTGCTTTGGACAGGGATCTTGGATTCAAAGCCCTCAGTCCTTGTCTGATGATGCAGTTCACCATAATTAAGTTTTATATCAGATAAAATTCAATCATGCCTTATGTAAGGGAAACAATTCATTATAAAATAAATATTTGTTGTAATGTCACTATGTGAATACTGGAATGTATGTATTTTATGCACACTGCCTTATTCTTGGGTGATATTGATTAAGGGTTTCATGTATGTTTTTGTACAATCAAGAGATGAGGTAAGTATCATGTATGAGTTTACTGTGGATCTGTGTAGTAAGATATATAATTTAGGTGTACAATATAGGTATATATGTGAATATGTGATATGGATGTTACATAGGAATCTGATGGGTAATAGTTACTAATCCTTATTCTCAGCCTGGACCTTTGACAAAAGTGTTAGATAACAGAAAATTCCAAGCGATATCTTAACACATATGATACACATTCATTCTTACATAGTAGTCAGGTCATTTAGAAAATGTGTGTGCAGTTGTAGAGATGTATACTGTCAAATATAATATAGGAAAGACTCAGGAGAAATCCAGCTGGTACTAATAAAACATGGCTGCTACTTATGAGTAATTTTGAGCAGAGGATGACACAGTGGAAACTTGTCTTTTAAGAAGACTGGGAGTGAGAAACAGGGAGGGGATGGAAAATCTGGAGGCAGAAAACATATTAAGATCTACAACAGGAGCATAGACATGCATCAACATGATGGATGCCTGTGGCAGAAAAGGAACAGAAGTGGAGGTGAAGTAGTAAAAATGTTTCCAGGGCAAAGAAGTGTGTGCTGAAACATGCATATATGTTTCTAAAAGCTATACTCAAAGACTACCTCTCCCTTCCAAAGGCAGGCCGTCAATCTTATGTATTAGCAATTTCTTCCAAGGTGGCACTTCATGGAATTGGCAGAATTGTCCACATGAGAATTGCTCTGATGGTTTTAGGTGAGAACAGCCAAAACCTGGCTCTTCAATGAATGCCTTTTCAAGGGAAGGGGAGGAGAAGAGGGGATGAAGGAATCAGCAATAACTGAGCCTCTACTCCCAACTATGCCCCAAAGGCTTCTCATTAGATACCTAGAAGAGTGAGCTCCCACAAAAAAAATCATCCCCTAAGTCTTCATGGCAGAACAAATATCATCTGGCTACTGTGATGGAAGATGCTTGCTCCCTGCCCAGCTCCAAGTCATGGTGGATCACAGGCTCCATTCAATAAGCACATTAGGCTGACATATTTCTGGGATTCAAAATTGTCTTTCCAACTGCCTTCATCATCAGACAAGTTCTCTGGAAGACTTTGTAACTACGTACTGCAGCTATGGAGACCAATCCCTGGGGGAAACCCAGCTTGCTGAATCATTCATTTCCTGTTCTTGACCTCAGAAACTTCTTTTTGATGTTTCCTTTTCTAAAAAAGCCATAATTTTTTAAGAAGCAACATTTTACATTATGTAGCTTTATGAGGCAAGGAAATAACACCAGATAATTCTGATGATGTCTGACCATTATAAGTATTTCCATTGGAAAACTTTGGTGCTAACAATCTTTCTGTGATGACCCCCACATGTCATTGAGAATGCTGGGTGTTGCAGGCAGGATCTCCATTTCTGTTTATACCATAAAGTAGAAAAGATTGCTCAGCCTGTAAGCAATAAGTCAGAAGAAGTGACTATTTGTAAAAATGTCAAAAGAATTTGCAAATACAGCCCAGGATTCAGCTGTGTGGGTGTTTCCAAATCTTCTTTACACACACTTCTCTTCAATGCTGAGATGAAAATGAGTCTATGTCCCATTCCTTCTTTCAATGACTCCCTGCATTTCTCAGAAATCTTGGGAACTTTCATATTTTCTCATTCCCTCTCCTGACACTGCCCCTGTGTATAGATTGCTCCCTTGAGTCCTCACCTTTTGTATCTGCTTCCTCTCTCATTTATGCATCAAACCAAATGTGGAAAAAATAGGAGCTTCTCATAATTTTTTGAAGGTCTCATTCACAAAAGTGGCAATTATAGAGATCAGAATTAAGGAATACATGACTAAAAACTGCCTACCATTCCTCACCTAGAGGTATCTATTTCCCTCAGAAAATGATTCCTGGTTGACTGGTGACTCCTCTCTTCTTCCATGTAATTGAATCAATTTCTTTCTTTCCATTTTGTCTTTTTTCTTTATCTCTTTCTTTCTTGTTTATTGGTTTTTCTTGAAAGGGTGTGTGTGTGTGTGTGTGTGTGTGTGTGTGTGTGTGTGTGTGTGTGTGTGTGTGTGTATGTATGTAACAGTCCTGGATGTCCCAGAACTTGCTTTGGACACCAGGCTGACCTTGAACTCACAGAGATCTGTCTGCCTCTGCCTCCCAAATGCTAGGATTAAAGGCATGCACCAGCACTGCCTGGCCTGGCTTTGGAGCAATTTTCTATTCACATAGAAACCTACTATGTTTGTTTCCCTCTTTGGTTATCTTAACAAATTTTCCTTGTTTTGCTGGGAGGCCACAAGTGGGTTTTTTGTTGTTGTTGTTGTTATTTTCTTTTTTCTGTTGTTCTTCTGCATTCTACACAAATGCTTAGGCTTATTTACCACTAAAACTTCAATCATCATTGGCTGCTGGCCATCAGCTTTGCTTCTCAATTTCTACTTCCTACATTAGATTTGCAATAATTAAACAAAGAAATGCCAGGTGGTTAGGAATTCCACATACTCGTTTTCATGAGAATTCAGGAAGAGAACACAGACAAAATCAGTGTAAAAGCATACCAGGATCACATTTGTTCTAAATTCTGCACATCAAGTTTATACCAAAATCTTCTGTCTCTTTGATGAAGTATTTGCTTGTGGAAATCATACATTTTCTTAGGCAAAGAATCAAAGAGTCCTGTTGTGGGATGGTCCTTTTGTACCTTGTAAATATATGTTGCTACCACCAGTTAATAAACAGGATGTTTTGGTCTATGGCAAGACAGCTTGCAGCCAGACAGGAAATCCAAGCAGGGAGACAGGCTAAGAAAGGGAGAGTCTGGGTGACATGATCCAGCCACCTAAAAAGCAAGATGTGAAAGTACTGGTAAGCCACTGGCCACATAGAAATATATAGATTTCTAGAAATGGGTTAATTAAAGATACAAGAGCTAGTCAATAATGAGCCTGAGCCATAAGCCAAACAGTTTGTAATTAATATAAGCTTCCGTGTGTTTATTTGGGACCAAGTGTCTGAAGAGCACAGAAAAACTTCCAGCTACAAAGTCCCCACTAAAAACTCAGTGATCCCTCTTCTTCATGAAAGATAGGAAACAGTAGCAGTGTCACCCACTCTGTGTAGGTATGAGGAAGACACATACAGTGTAAGACAATTTTTAAAATATGTGCAACTATATACACTATATCAAAATGTGACCCCTGAACCCTGCCATGCATCTATGACATTTTATGATGGTATTTTACCAGTCTGCAATGAAATCAGAAAAGCAATAAAGAGGTGTATTTTAAAATTTACCCATTTGAAGCTTCTAATCCCAGTAGTAGGCATAATTATGAGGTTAGAAAGGGCTCTTTATTTCACATTTTCACTACTAGAATTTTTTGTATTAAATTAAATGCTGATTTTTATGAAAGTAGCTTGTGGGGATGTTTTTAAATGTTGTACTGAAGCAAACTATGTCATCAGTTAAAGAATTATTCACAAGGTCTGGGAATAATTCTTTAACTGATGACATAGTCTGCTTAGAACTATGCATAGAAGTTGTCTAGAAATATAACTAAGGGATTAATAAGAGAAACAAAGTAAGAAAGATAAACACAAGATTTTTAATTGCTTTAACCTTGTAGAAAAATCACAGAATTTTTTTTCAAAATTCGGGAACAAGGGAGATGAGGAACAAGATGATAGAAGAGACCTGACTCTTCTTCAAGAAGGTGTGAGAGAGATACCTGAGGACCACTCATAGACCTGAACTAAAAAACTTTCTTGATCCATGTCTACCTTGGACTTCTCTGAATCTGCAATGCCCACCTTCTCATCCTTAAGAATTCTTTATCCTCCCTAGGGAACCCTCAGAAGTTACTGCAATGCATTAGATGCACAGAGAAAAGATGAGTTTCCAACTACTTACTCAAATAAATAAGCCAGCTATACTAATTACAGAATCAGAGAGAACCACATAGACTGTGCTCACTCTGGTCCAGCTGAGAGTTCTCTCACAGTCTTTACTCAAAAGACAGGGCAGGTTGATATGTGTTTTCATGGAAAATTAGCTCCTCAAGAAATTTTTTTAAGAAATTCTTTCTGTGAATTTATCTGACCTTTTTCAGGATAGAAATTTTACTATATGCAAGTCTAGAATTCCTATAAAATTAAAAGCTGTGGAAATGCTTTCTGGTGTTCTGGGTTTTATTTGTCAAGATTAGTTGAGGTAATTAAGTCTAGAGGAATCTAGGGAGTTTTCTCATTGATGGAAATTGTAACACGTATGAGTTACTTAATAAACCAGCATACCCAGATTAGTAGACGAGGACTCTTTACCATCAGGACTCCATCACACAAAAAGCATCATTTCTCTTACTTAGCAAGTTCTTCCAGGACATAAATTTATCACACTAGGATTACATTTGATTCATTTTTCTTTTACAATGAAGAAATCACAAATCTTTATGTTTTTAAATTTCCCAGCTTTTGATTGTATATTTTGGCTGCTGAAAATAACAGTGATAATGCTGTCCTCCACATCATGTCTTTGTACCTAATTGCTGTTTGAGAATTCTTATTTCTTATATTCCCACATGTCCAAGAATGGAGACATATCTGCAGCTACAACAGTGAATATGTCCAGCTGGTATAGGATTCCTTAGAGGACAGTTAGTATGTCTATATGTGTGATACAGATTTTTAATTTAAAAATTAAAAAAATATTTCAAAACCAAACTCAATAAAAAAAATTATTTTAAATAAACCAAGATGAAATAATGCTACAAACAAAAAAATTAAAGAACAAATAAAATCCTCAATGCACATTCTTACCAAAAGATTGGAGCATGCAGAGAATAGGGACCAAAGACAAGGTAAAGGCATTAGATCACTCAATAGGTCAATGACAAACCAAAATGTTTACCATTGAATGGTGAATGAGCCACTGAAGAATACATGTCAAAAGTAATTTAAAATCCTGCATTGAATATAAACGAAACACAACATTTAAAAATCTATCTTGTAGAATATCTTGTTTCTAACCTGGATTTTCCAGTCTAGACTAGAAGTTTGACCAGCAGTCTGGAAGTCTGGCAGAAACACTCACAGTCACACAGACACACAGATGCTTATATTATTTTTAATGCTGATTGCCCTAGGCCCCAGGCATATAACTTGTTAAGTCCTTCATCTGAACTCAGCCCATCTTGTTCAGCCGTGCAGCTCAGTGCCTTTTCTCAGAGCAGCATTTCAACTTCTTTCCTCTGCATCTCCTGGCATCTGCATTGTTTCTCTGGCAGCTCTGTGGTGTCTGTCTGGCAGCTCTGAAATCTTCACAAGTTTTCTTAGCCTGGTAGCCCCACCCACACTTCCTGTCTGCCTTTAGCCAATTAGCTTTTATTAAACCCATAAGCAGGACAAATATTTACAATGACAGGAAAGAGTAGCACCATAACATAATCCCACTACAAATCTATGGGATGCAATAAAAGCATCTCTAAGATGAAAGTTTATAGTATTAACGGCCTACAATTAAAAAACTGGGAAAGTTCCAAATAAATGAGAAATACAACTTAAGGACTTAGAAAACAGAGAACAAACTAAGTCCCAAAGCATTAGGCATGAAGAAATAATAAAAATCATGGCAAAATAAAAAACAAGACAAAGCTGTCTGTTCTCTCCACATTTATTGAATATGGTAGGTGAAGTTCTAGATTGAGAAATAAGACAAATGAATGAGAGCAAAAGGGATATAAATTGGAAAGAAAAAAACTATTGTCATTTGAAGATTATATAATAGTATACATAAAAAAAAATCCCACAAGTTCTACCTTGGAATTCCTAAAGATGATAAACATTTTCAGAAAAGTGGCTGGATTCAAGATTAGCCCCTCCCCCCAAAATCAGTAACTCTCTTGTATACAAATGACAAATGGACTGAGAAAGAAATCAACAAAGCAATACCCCTCACAATAGCCACCAAAAAAAAAAAAAAAATGAAAGACTTGTATGATAAAGTCTTTTTTTCAAGTCTTTGGTAAAAGCACTTAAAGAAGGTATCAGAAGATGGAAAGATCTCCCATGTTGATGGATTGACAGGATTATCATAGTAAAGATGATCATATTACCAAAAGAGATGTTCAGATTCAATGCAATCCTCATCAAAATTTCAATATAATTCCTTACAGACCTTAAAAGGACAATACTCAACTTGATATGGAAAAAAACCCAGGATAGCTAAAACAATCCCCAACAATACTATAACTTCTGGAGGTTTCACCATTGCTGATTTTAAACTGTAAGACAGGACTATAGTAATAAAAATAGCATGGTATTGGTATAAAACCATGTTAATCAATGGAATCAAATTGAAGACTCAGATATAAATCAACATACCTGATTTTTCATAAAGATACCAGATGTACACAATGGAAACAACAATGATGTTGGTCACCTTGGATGTCTGTACATGGAAGACTGCAAATACATCCATATTTATCACCCTGCACAAAACTCAGCTCCAAGTAGATAAAAAAACCATCAACATAAAACCAGATATACTGAACTTGATACAAGAGAATATAGAAAATAACTTGGAGCAAATTTGGCACAATCTCAGACAACTTTCTAAACACAACACCAATTGCACAGACTCTAAAATTAACAATTAATAAATGGGACCTCATGAAACTGATCTGGAATCTTCCTCCCTGAGAACTACCTGACATGGTATTGGAAGGTGCTATGTGGGAATAGGAATAGGAGGGATCAGTTGTGAGAGATGGAAATAGTACAGGGAGAGATGACCTGAACTGGGGGGCATTTGGGAGGGTGATATGGGAACCTAGTGCAGTGTAAACTCCCTGGTGAACTTAGTGAGAACTAGTAGTAATGGAGAATATGGAGCTTGAATCATTCATCTGCTGTTACCAGGAAAGGCTTCCAGTGTTGGGGTTTGGATACCAACCCAGTCACAAAACTTCTGACGTACAATTTGTCTTGCCTTCAAGATGTGCTAGGGCAATGGTAGCACAGATCATGTGGGAGCTACCAAAAAATAAATGGTCTAATATGTGGCTATTACTGGACACAGCCTAGATGGTCAGGAACTGGAGGCTGAATAGCCCAAAGATGTAAGATAGAACCAAACAAAACTGGCCAAAAATCAATGAAATGACTCCTAATGATGTTCTAATATACTCATAGATTGCTGCCTAGTCCAGTTATCAACAGAGAGGTTGCCTCTGGCTGCTGATGGGAGCAGATGCTGAGTTCCAAACATTAGGCAGAGAGAGGGAGAGAGGAAGGGAGGGAGGGAGGGAGGAAGAAAGAGAGAGAGAGAGAGAGAGAGAGAGAGAGAGAGAGAGAGAGAGAGAGAGCCCAGGTCTCCAACAGGTCTCTCCCCTCAAAGCTTGGGTAACTTCATTGAGGATGGAAAAGAGGAATTTTGAGAGCCAGATGGATCAAGAACACCACAGGTGCAAACCCTAAGAATCAACCAAGCAGAGGTCAATGGGAGTTCACAGAGAATGAAGTACCAAATGGGGTAGCCTCTGTGGGGCTGTACATATGTAATAATTTTTTGCTTGGTGTTTGGGGGCATTCCTGATAGTGAAAGTGGGAGTGTCTCTGTCTCTTTTGCCTGTACTGGGAACCCTTTTCCTCCTAATGGGTTTCCTCATCAGCATTGATGTGAGGGTCTGTGCCTGGTCTTATTGTATCTTATGCCATGTTCAGTTGATGACCCTGAAACACATGTGCTTTTCTAGGGGAAGACTGAGGGTGAGTAGATCTGGAGGAGAATGGGAAGAGTGTGGGGAAGGGAAGCTATGGTCAGATACATTATATTAGAGAAGACTAATAAAAACTAAAATAAGGTTAGAAATTAATGAAATAGAAATAAAAGTGATACAGAGAAATGAAATGAAGAGTTGGTTCTTTGAAAACATAAATAAGATTGGCAAATTCTTGGCCAAATAAAGCCAAAAAGGGAGCAAAACGATCCAACTTACTAAAATTAGAGGTGAAAATGGAGACACTACAAGAGATACAAAAGAAATAAAATCATGAAACTTCCATTGAAAACCTGTATTCCATTAAATTGGGAAACTAAAAAAAAAAAAGAATTTCTAGATGCATATGACATGCCAATATTAAATCAAGATAAAATAAATAATTGACATAGATGTATAATTAGGAATGAGACTGGACCAATGATTAAAGATCCCCCAACAACAGTAAGCCCAGAGCCAGATGGATTCAATGGAGAACTCTTTCAGAACTTCAAAGAAGAATTAACAATAGTACTCAAATTGTTCCATAAAGTATAAAAGGAATAAAGATTTCAAATTCTTTTTATGAAGCTAGTTTCTCTCCCACTCAAATCCACACCCTGTCTTTCTATTTCTTATTAGAAAACAAATATATACCTTATAAAAAAAACAAATAGGAAAAACCAAACAAATAAAAGAACCGAAGAAAAGCACAAGGAACACATATAGGCAGAAACACACATTTGAAAGCACAGAAATCCCATGAAAACACTAAATTGCAAATCATAATATATAAACAAAATCCTGTAAGTTTTAAAAAAATCCCCCAGACAGAGCATTACGAAACAAAAATAACATTGAGTGCATTTTGTGTTGACTCTCTAATGGTGGGCATGGAGCCTGTTCTTAAATGAGGTTTGTATACCCAGTGAGATTCTACTGAAGCAAACTAATTTTTCCTTTGTGAGTGGTTGTCAACTGGAGATAGCTTCTGTGTTAGGGATGCGGGCTAGTATCTACATCATCTCTCAGTATTGGGACCCCATTTGGCTTAGACCTGTTCAGGCCTTGGGTATGCTGTCATAGTTTGTTAATTTATAGATGCATTAACCCTGTGTATAGAAGGCCTTGTTTCGTTGGTGTCGTCTGTACTCACTGATTCTTATACTTTTCCCACATCCTTTTACACAGACTTTCCTGACTCTTGTGGTAAGGGACTCAGATGGAGACATCACATTTAGGACTGTGTTCCAAGACCTCACTGTCTATACATTGTTCAGTTGTATTTGTTCCCATCTACGGCAGGAGGAAGGTGCTCTAATGATGGCTAAGTAAGACTCACTATAGTAGTCATTTTAAGAGTTAAGAGACATTTTGTGGCTAGATTCTTTTAGCAGGACAGTAGTATTTGGTTTTCCCATAGGTCCATGTTCTATCTAGTCTCAGCTTCTTGGTCACCCAAACAGTGTCTTACATAGGTTCCATCTCATAGTGTGGGTCTTAAATTCAACCAAATAGTGATTGCTTATTCCCACATTTTTGCCACTATTGCTCCAGCATATCACCTAATTTTTTTCAGTTACATGTGAAGAATACATATAGAACTCAAAAGCTAAACATTAAGAAAATAAACAACCTAAATAAAGTGGGCTAAGGAATGTTACAGAAAATTCTCCAAACTTACTAAAAACTTTCTTCTTGTTGACTAGCTTTTATAACACTGGAACCTGCATGCTTCAATACTGACCTGACAAATAAGATATGCCAACAGGTGCTGTAATGACAGAACTGTTATAGGGTAACAAACAACTTTTAGAAATGTGATAGATTGAACTGGAAGCCTGGAAACACTATACACTTCTGATACATGACTTGAAAGAACTGAACCGTAACTAATCTGGAATCTTCCTCCCTGAGAACTAGCTGCCATGGTATTAGAAGGTGTTATGTAAACATCCCAGGAAGAAAAGCTATCTATAGTCCTACCTAGCTGTCCTTCCTATGGATGCTATGACCAGCATGACAGGATATCCCCAGAGGTTAATAGTTAGACTTATATCCAGAGGGTAACCAAGAGCTGTCTTACTGGGCTTAACACCTACTCCCTAGGATGAAATTCATGTCTGATACTATAAAGCCAGACAACTGTCTGTAGCTAGGGAAGCCATGCAGCCTAGAGGAGAGTCTACAACTGCCACTTTCCTAGACCAGGGGTATTTTTATCTCTATCATAAATACTTAATTGTAGACCCATGGATAAGAGTAGTTCTCACCTCTCATCAAATAAGCTTTTTTTCTGTAGAAGAGACCTTTACAAAAAGTCACAACTCATCAAAATACAGAGGAAAACTGACCATAGGGTGCTGAGCCTCAACTGATACCAACAGAACTCTCATATCTGAGTCTTAGGGAATATCATAGAAGATGGGTTAGGGTTAGGGAAAGACTGTAAAAGTCAAAGAATTAAGAAGTCCCCTGTGAAACTGTATCATCTACATTGGAAAATAAGCTGCAGCTATCAAGTCTCAGTAGTATTGTTGCCTAAACAGGACCTAAATAATGGCAACACCAATTAAAATGTCAATGTCAACTGCAGAATTCCCACAAAGCCGAACCCCTAGACAAAAAGCTACAGACAATAAATGACTCCTGAGGGAAGGATAATTAGTCTTTGCTAGAATGAAGCCCCTGACAGGTTATCCCACATGAGCAACACTAAGTGAACTCAGCAAGTTGCATTTATATACTTATATTTATATGTATATATGTGTGTAACAATAACAATTATAATAATAAAGATACAATAACAATAAAAATACATGAAATAGAAGGAAGGTTTAGAGGTAGAAGTAAGAAAACAGTAGAAGGGGAAAGATAATACAAAATGAGATTGAAGGTATTCAGTTTGTGTATGTGTGTGTGTGTGTGTGTGTATGTGCGTATTGTGCTAAAAGATTTTTTTTTAAAAAAATGAAATCTGATAGCAAATGAATCCTACTCTCTGTGTTAAGACTATTTTAGTGAAACAAAACACTTGAGAACAAAAACTGATTCAGGAAGAATAACTTCTCCCTGGAGAAATCAGCGTCCTTACAACCATCCTCTGCAAGAGTCTAGTACTTCCTTACTCCAAGAAAGCATCAGAATTAGAGGTCTCAGAATTTATACCAGCCAACTCCAGCTTTGAGAAATGATGTATATTTCTTTTACACATACAAGTTGATCAATTGCCTGTCTTCACAAATCTCAGAGAAATGTCCAATTTTTATTATATATGTAGTGCTGTCCACTTACTTTGATCTCAGAATTGTATTAAACACAGTTCTTAACAGTACTGCTTAAATTTATCTACATATATGCCATAAAGTCATGTCACTGGATGATCTGGGGTCTTTCTCCATGCCTATGTGCTGCATGTGGCAAGCAGTATGATTTATATCCTGGTTAGCAGATTGCCATGAGTAGGCATTTTGATACTAGGCAAATTATTTAGATATATTCAGAATCTCACTTGTTCTTGCCAATGGATATTAAGCTTTCTCCAAGAGCTCTATGTACATGTCAAGATATTCTTTTTCTTAGAGAGATGCCAAAACCAGATTTGTCCTTATTCCCCAAGGTTAAAGAAACCAGGGAGATGTCCTTTGCTTTTTTCCACTTCTTACTCTCAGAAAATAATTCATCTGCATCCACACAGTGACAGCTCTAGGCAGGAACAAAGGTGTTCTAAGACAAGCCAATAAGCACTCATGTAATTGTTCATGATTGGATCAGCCTATTTAACATATTTATAGGTATTTATGTATAAATACTGGTCTTGCCCAAAGGAAAATACACTTTCCAAATATTATGCTTTTTAAAAAAATTTAATATTTTATTGTAGTATTGCTTGCAAAATGTCAATGTTCTCTAGCAGGTTAAAAAAAAAAGAGAGGAAAACGGAAAGAAAAAAGTCCAGTATCTAAAATTTTCAATCAGCTCCTCCAATGAGCTTCATTTGATTTTTTTTTTCTTGATATGAAAGCAATTTTTCTAGGAAAGGTGTTTTGTTTCATTATAACTTTTCTTTTTCATTTGTCATAGATACAACAATCAGCCTTTACACTAACACTGATTCCAACATGTACCCAGGCTATATAGATAAGGGTAAAAGGAAGGCCAGAGTAAATAATGCACAGAAACTATTCTAATGTAAATAATAGTTTTAACTTTTATCTTTATTTTGGCTTCATTCTTTGTTTTCCTTTAGAAGATTGTTTTGAGATCAGTAATGACTCTACAGTGTAAATGTTTCTGTTCAGTAAATTGTCCCACTTAATCTGTTATTTTTGCGGTGTAATGCTACTATTGAACCTAAGACCTCACACGTCCCAGATAAAAGTATTACCTCTGCACAACAGGTAAAACAGGTCTTAAAAATATTTTTGAGAAGTTTTCACTGAATTGACCATTCCAGTTTTGAACTCACTATATAACTCAAACTAGCCTTAAATTTGGAACCCTCCTGCCTCAGACTCCCAAAGAGTGGGACTACAGACCTGTTACACCAGGTCTAGGCACAATCTGAAACTGCAACAAACATTATTTACATTTTATGGAGAAATAATACACATATGCACTAATTTTTAAACAGATCCATTGGGAGAAATCAACTAGAAACATAAAGTATTCATTAGCTCATCATAAGCAATAAACAAGTGGAAATAAAAGATTTATCATGTTTAAAAACAACATTCTTAAGTATGAATCACCTAAAATAGGTGCAAAATATATGAAGGAAGTTTAAATCTACTGCTTAGAAGATTATATATTAAAATGTCAATTGTTCAAAAAAATATTTATAACACAATAATGTCAAAATTAAAATGTATTACTTGTATAGATTATCATATGGGAAGATTGGGAAGATGTCTTTAAAAGTATTAGAGTGGCTTTTCAGATCACGAGTTAAAATTCCAGATGCCCCCAGTCACACTAAATTTCCACTGAGTCAGCAACCTTTGGGTTCTTGTCTCATGAGTTTGGAGAATGAAATTCATGGATGATAGATGTTGAGTTTTAGAGAGAAGCTTATTATAGATTCATGTGTGGGAGCATAAGAGAAAAAGAGAGCAGAACTCCTGTGTAGCAGAAGCAGGTCACAGAAAATAGGGCACCATCAAGATGCTAATCTGAAAGTCTTTTAAAGGATCAGGCAAGGAGGCATGGGGAGGCAAGGGAATGGTTTAGTCTGCTTGGTCCAAACACAAGGTGTCCAGATAGCTCCTCTTAGTTTTTGTCATTTACCCATGCATAGCAAACAGGCAGGGGAAAGCGATAAGAAAGAACCAGAAACCAGAGCTCTCTTTTGGCCTCTAGCAATGACAGTCTTAGAGACTCCTTTGGGGTCTCTGTCCCACCTGATCAGTTTCTATTTACCATTTTCACCAATAATAAATTGTATAAAAAATGCAAAGGATTTGAACTAGCCAAAGCAATTTAGAAAAGAATATCTAAAGTTAAAGAGCTTATTCTATCTGAAAACAAGAACTTCTGTAAAATTAGTCAAAGGATACATATTATAGAAATATAGATTTTTACAGTGTGATGTTTGTGTCCTCTTTCTCAATTATGATGGATGAATGGGGACTTCAGAAGTGGCTAGACCATGGGAGAAGAAGTTTCATGAATAGGATCAGTGCCTACCTCACAAAAAAATTCAAATAACAAATTAACATATGAAGAGATGTATAACATCAGGAGGAAAGATGATATACTACATCCTCCTCTTTAGAATAGCAACAAAACAAAACAAAACCAAATTCACCAAAAACCCTACCCCAGATGGTGCTAGAGAAGTGAATATGGATGTTGAGAAGCAGGGTATCCCCAATTCACAGACGCTTTAGAATATAGACTAAATCTGGAGTCTAACTGGGCTATTAAGACCTTGTTTTAAAACAAAATATAAAAAGAGGGCAGAGGATGTAGCTCAATATAAGAACACATCGTACAATCTGCAGAGCCCCAAATTTAATCACTCACACCAGGGAATAGAATAAAGGACCTAACAGTTAATAGTTGGGGAGTGTGTGGAACAACCAAAGCTCTTAGACATTATAGGTCAGAACATAACATGGTACAATGAATCACAAAATAGTCTGACAGTTTCTCATTAAGTTAAACATAAATTTTCCATATAATCAGCAGTTCCACACCTAGTAGTTTATTCAAAACAGTTACATTACAGAAGAAATCAGATAGCAACACAATATCATTCTGAATTCCTTCCCAGTAGAATCAACATTTTTCCTATGCCAAATAGTACTTTTAAAGGAGATTTAAACAAGAAGCAAGACTTATTTATGAGAAGTCAGAATTCCATAGGTTTTATGGGCATAACAAAATCTTATTTCTCATTTCATACTCAAAAAGGCATTTGGGACTTCAAGAGGAGTCATTTTGTAACACTCCAAAATCTGTTTTCCATTGGTGGAACACTAGTATTATTTAGTGTTTTTTTCTAATTCCAGTTAACTGTACTATAGAATACTTTAAAGATTCAAGTAGTCAGAAGGCATGGGTACAGTATCTTAAGCTACAAACTCTATTTCTTTTAATAATTGAGATTCCTTAGAAGATTTCCACAGACAGTTAGTTCTGGCCTCTGCACTAGGAAACTCAGTCCATTGCCCCATAGATTCCTCAGAGTCCATCTCCACTATCACTGTCTACAATTCCTATTAAAGTATTTCTTCTGCCCCATCTCTAAATTCAGCATAGGCAGAGTTTCTCTGTGTGTCAGCAGCTGCTTCCCAAATAACTAACACATAGTCTTAATATTAATTATAAACATTCGATAGCTCAGGCTTGTTACTAACTAGCTCTTACAACTTAACCCATTTCTATTCATCTATGTGCTGCCTGCCCTGAGGCTCGTGGCTTCTCTCTATTACTTTTTGTATGTCCTACTCATTCTGCATCTTGGTGACTCCAGACTCTGAACTTCTTCTTCCCAGGATTCTCTTAGTCTGGCTCTCCTGCCTAACTTTATTCTGTTCAGCTATTGGCCAGTCAGCTTCTTTACTGAACTAATCACAGTGACAAATTTTCACAGTGTACAAAAGGATTATCCTACAGCATTTTAGGGACATCTCTGTATGTAGATTTGATGTTTATAATCCTTGTCTGTAACATGTCATTTTCACTTTAAAGGGTTTCCCATCCTTCCCCTTTACTTGAAACAGCATTCTCCCTATATGTCCTGTGCTTGAAAGTGAGTCCTTTTCTAAATATGTCTTTCTTCATTAGCCTTAAACTCAGCTTGTTCTAGGATTTCTAGTCCAGGACTTATATTTTCTTTTTTTTTCTTCTTTATTTATTTTGTATTTATCAAGAAAAACAGTAAAATGAATTTAAAATGCTGAAATGTTAACAATAACTATATAGAAGATAAAAATCATAAACATGACTTATCAAGGGTGATAATGCAAATAAGATTGCTACACATATATTTACTTTGTGTTCAGCTTTCCCTCTGAATTTTTTTTTTCATCCCTGTATATCCTTATTCAAGGTCCCTTCCCCCTCCCACAACATCAGGTCATTTTTTATTCTCCACAACTCCCCATCCCCTCCCTGGGCAGGGAGCAGACAGTCCTATGGTCCCACTGACCCAATAATGCTTGGATCAGTCTCCACTCCTGGCCAATCCAGTTTTGTCCATCCTCCCTCAAGAGTGAGTCAGGTGTTCCTATAGTTGGAGTGGGATCCAAAGGGTCAGTCCAGGGTGTTTCTGATCCCAAGCTGTTCAGTGGTTGTGGTTTGAAGCTTGGGCATGGTTGGCTTTTTTTCTTGTTTGTTTGTTTAGAGACCACTAATGAGTGAGTACATCCCCTGCTTATCTTTCTGAGATTGTGATACCTCGCACAGGAGGATATTCTCCAAATCCATCCATTTGCCTGCGAATTTTAGGATATCATTTTTTTCTTACTGCTGAGTAGTATTCCATTGTGTAGATGTACCACAGTTTGTTAATCCATTTTTCAGTTGAGGGACATCTAGGTTGTTTCCAGGTTTTTGCTATTACAAATAATGCTGCTATGAACATAGTTGAGCTAATACCTTTGGAGTGTGAATGTGCCTCTTTAGGGTATACACCCAGAAGTGGTATTACTGGGTCCTTAGGGAGATTGATTCTTAATTTTCTGAGAAACCTCCATATTGTATTCCAAAGTGGCTGAACAAGCTTACAATCCCACCAACAATGGAGGAGTGTTCCCTTTGCTCCGCATCCTCTCCAGCATAGGCTGTCATCTGTGCCTTTTATCTTAGCCAATCTAACAGGTGTTAGGTGGTATCTCAAAGTTGTTTTGATTTGCATTTCCCTGATGGCTAAAGATGATGAGCACTTTTTCAGGTGCCTTTCAGCCATTCGTAGTTTCTCTGCTGAGAATTCCCTTTTTAGATCTGTACCCCATGTTTTGATTGGGTTATTCAAGGTTTTGGGCTCTAGATTCTTGAGCTCTTTATATATCTTAGAGATCAGTCCTCTATCACTTGTAGGGTTGGTGAAAATCTTTTCCCATTCTGTAGGCTGTCGTTTTTGTCCTATTGACAGTGTCCTTGGCTTTGCAGAAGCTTCCTAGCTTCAGGAGATCCCACTTATTGATTGTAGGTCTTAGTGTCTGTGCCACTGGTGTTATATTTAGGAAGTGGTCGCCTGTGCCAATTTGTAGAAGTGTATTTCCCACTTTCTTTTCTATCAAGTTCAAAGTGGTTGGGTTTAAGTTGAGGTCCTTGATCCACTTGGATTTGAGTTTTGCACAGGGTGACAGGCTCAGATCTATTTGCATTTTTCTACACACTTCCATCCAGCTATTCCAACATCATTTGTTAAATATACTATCTTTTTTCCATTGAATGTTTTGGGCCTCTTTGTCAAAGATCAGGTGTTCATAGGTTTTTGGGTTAATGTCTGGATCCTCAATTCTATTCCATTGGTCCACAAATCTGTTTTTATGCCAGAACCAGGCTGTTTTTATTACTGTAGCTTTATAGTATAGCTTGAAGTCAGGGATCGTGATAACTTCTGAGGTTCTTTTGTTGAGTAAAATTGTTTTGGCAATCCTGGCTTTCCTGTTATTCCAAATGAAATTGAGTATTGTTCTTTCAAGGTCCAAAAAATATTGTGTTGGGATTTTGATGGGCAGTGCATTGAATCTGTAGATTGCCTTTGGTAGAATTGCCATTTTTACTATGTTGATCCTACCAATCCAGGTACATGAGAGAGCTTTCCATTTTCTGATATCCTCTTCAATTTCTTTCTTCAATGATTTAAAATTTTTGTCAAATAGGTCTGTTACTTCTTTGGTTATAGTTATACTCCAAAGTATTTAATACTATTTGCAGCTATTATGAAAGGTAATGTTTCCCTTATTTCTTTTTCAGCTCTTCTATCTTTAGTGTATAGAAGGGCTACTGATTTCTTTGAGTTTATCTTGTATCCTGCTACATTGCTGAAGGTATTTATCAGCCATAGCAGTTCCTTGGAAGAATTTTGTGGGTCACTTATGTATACAATCATATCATCTGCAAATAGAGATAGCTTCACTTCTTCTTTTCCAATTTGTATCCCCTTAATCTCTCTTCACTCCCTTATTGCTTTAGCTAAAACTTCGAGAACTATATTGAATAGATAAGGGGAGAGAGGACATCCTTGTCTAGTTCCTGACTTTAGTGGGATTGCTTTGAGTTTTTCTCCATTAAGTTTGATACTGGCTGTCGGCTTCTTTTAAATTGCCTTTATTAAATTTAGGTATTCTCCTTGCATTCCTGATCTCTGCAGGGCTTTAATCATAAAGGAGTGTTGGATTTTTGTCAAAGGCTTTTTCCGCATCTAAGGATATGATCATGTGGTTTTGTTCCTTTAGTTTGTTTATATGATGGATAACATTTACAGTTTTTTGTATGTTAAATCAGCCCTGCATTTCTGGGATGAAGCCTACTTGGTCGTGGTGGATGATATCTTTTATACATTGTTGTATACAGTTTGCCAAAATTTTGTTGAGAATTTTTGCATCAATATTCATGAGTGAAATTGGTCTGTAATTCTCCTTCTTTGTTGTGTCTTTGAGTGGCTTGGGTATTAGGGTGATTGTGGCCTCATAAAAGGAATTTGGCAATATTCCTTCAGTTTCTACTGTGTTAAATAGTTTGAGGAGTAATGGTAGTAATTCTTCTTTGAATGTCTGGTAGAATTCAGCACTGAAACCATCTGGGCCAGGGCTTTTATTTTTGGGGAGGTTTTGAATGACAGCTTCAATTTCCTTAAGGGTTATACGCCTGTTTAGGTAATTAATCTGATCTTCATTTAATTTTGGTAGATGGTACCTGTCCAGAAAGCTGTCCATTTCTTCTAGGTTTTCCATTTTTGTGGAATGCAGATTTTCAAAATATGATCTGATAATTCTCTGTATTTCCTGGGGGTCTGTTGTTATGTCCCCTATTTCATTTCTGATTTTGTTGATTTGAACACTCTCTCTGTGTTTTTTGATTAGTTTGGCTAAGGGCTTATCTATCTTGTTAACTTTCTCAAAGAACCAACTCTTAGATTTGCTGATTCTTTGTATTGTTCTTTTTGTTTCAATTGTATTGATTTCAGCTCTAAGTTTGATTATTTCCTGCCATCTACTCCTTCTAAGTTAGTTCGCTTCTAATTGTTCTAAGGCTTTCAGCTGAGCTGTTAGCTCTCTAGTGTGGGATTCCTCTTAAGACTGCTTTCATTGTGTCCCACAAGTTTGGATATTTTGTGGATTCATTTTCATTAAATTCTAGGAAGACTTTGATTTCTTTCTTAATTTCTTCCTTGACCCAGAGATAGTTCAGCTGAGTGATATTTAGTTTCCATGAGTTGGTAGGCTTTCTTTGGGTTTTGATGTTGAACTCTAACTTTAGGCCCTGGTGGTCCGATATCTTACAAGTGATTATTTCCATTTTTTTGTATCTGCTGATATTTGTTTTATGACCAATTATGTGGTCAATTTTGGAGAAATATCCATGAGGAGCTGAGAAATATGTATATTCCTTTGCATTTGGGTGGAAGCTTCTGTAGATATCTATTAAATCCATTTGCATCATAACCTCTTTTAGACTCCTTATTTCTCTGTTGAGACTCTGTCTGGTTGATCTATCTAGGGTTGAAAGTGGGGTATTGAAGTCTCCCACTATTAGGGTGTAAGAACTGATGTGGGATTCGAGCTTTAGCAGTGTTTCTTTTACATAAGTAGGTGCCCTTATATTAGGGGCATAAATATTTAAGATTGAAATCCCCTCTTGACCAATTTTTCCTGTGATGAATAAGCAGTGACCATCTTGGTCCCTTTTATTTGCTTTTAGCTTAAAGTCTACTTTGTTAGATATTAGGATTGCAACCCCTGCTTGTTTCTTAGGACCATTTGACTGGAAAATCTTTTTCCAACCCTTTATTCTAAGCCTGTGTCTGTCTTTGCAATTGAGGTGTGTTTCTTGTAGGCAACAGAAGGATGCCTTCTGTTGTTGTATCCATCTTGTTAGTGTGTGACATTTTATAGGAGAGTTGAGACCATTGATATTAAGGGAAATTAGTGACCATTGATTCATATTTCCTGGCATTTTTGGTGGTAACTTGTTTGTTAATCATCTACCAAAATTAAATGAAGATCAGATTAATTACCTAAACAGGCCTATAACCCTTAAGGAAACTGAAGCTGTCATTCAAAACCTCCCCAAAAATAAAAGCCCTGGCCCAGATGGTTTTAGTGCCGAATTCTACCAGACATTCAATGAAGAATTACTACCGTTCCTTTCTCTAGGGTATTCTTGTGTGGAATTATTGATTGTTTGTGATTTCGTGGGTGTATCTGGGGTCCTTATGTTGGAGTTTTCCCTCTAATACTCTCTGTAGTGCTGGATTAGTAGATAGATATTCTTTCAGTCTGACTTTGTCTTGAAATACTTTGTTTACTCCATCTATGGTTGTTAGTTTTTTGCATGTGGTACGTGAATGGAATCTCAACACCGGAAGTACCACACTAGAGTTTATAACAGCAGGGAGCAGAGATGGGGCAGAAGGGAGAAGAGAGAAAAGGGGAAGGGGGAGAAGGGAGCAGAGAGAGAAGGGGAAGGGGGAGGGGGAAATGAAGAAGCGGCGGGCACTCATGTGAGCCCTTTCTTTAAAGGGGTGAGTGGGCCCATGTTTGCATCGCCACATCCAGGGGGATGATTGACAGTTACATTCTAGGTGAATGCAAGTTTGAAAATCCTTACAATGGTGATTGATAATTTTGCCGGGTATAGTATTCTAGTTTGGCAGCCATGCTGTTTTAGCGTCTGTATAACTTCTGACCAAGCCCTTCTAGCTTCATCGTTTCCATTGAGTAGTCAGGCGTTATTCTGATGGGTCTGCCTTTATATGTGAGTTGGCCCTTTTCTTTTGCAGCTCTTAAAACTTTTTCTTTGTTCTGTATGTTTTGTGGCTTGATTATAAAGTGGCGCGCTGACTTTTTTGGGGTCATATCTGTTTGGTGTTCTGTAAGCTTCTTGTATCTTTATAGGCATTTCCTTCTTCAGGTTAGGGAAGTTTTCTACTATGATTTTATTGAAAGCATTATCTGTGCCTTTGAGCTGGTATTCTTCTTCTTCTATTCCTATTATTCTCAAATTAGGTCTTTTCATGGTGTCCCAGATTTCCTGAACATTTTGAGTTATGGCTTTTTTAGTTTTACTATTTTCTTTGACTGATATATCTATTTGAGCTACTGAGTCTTCTACTTCAGAGATTATATCTTCCATCTCTTGAACTCTGTTTGTTATGCTTGTATCTGTGGTTCCAGCTTTTTTCTTCAGATTTTCTATTTCCATCTTTGCCTCATTTTGTGCCTTTTTTATTGCTTCTATTTCAGTTTTTAGTTCCTGGCATGTTTCTTTCATAGTTTTGTTCATCTCCTCCAATTTTTTGTTAGTATTTTCTTCTATTTCTTTAAGGCTATTTTTCATATCTTCTTTGAGAATTTCGATGATCATCAGAAAGGAATTTTTTGTGTTGCTTCCTTCTGTTTCCTCTTCATTGCTCAGTTCAGGTCTTGTATTTGTAAGATCTCCATTTTCTTCTGGAGTTACCTTGTTGTTCTTTATATTATTATGTAATTTTTTGCACTGACGTTTGCCCATGGCTTCAGTGGTGCACGATTAGGTGGCTCCTGGTGAGTTGTGGCACTGGGGCTTGTGTGCCTCCTGTCACCTCTCTGGGCGGGGTCTGAGTCTGTTCTTCAGGGACCCCAGGCATTATCTGTTCGCTCAATTGGAGGCGGAGGTGGGTAGCTGTGCAAATTCCCTCAGCAGCAGCTGTGGGTATAGTGACAAGCAGACTTTATCTGTGCCTGCTACAGAGTGCACTGGGACTCACTCTGCAAACATTGCCGGTCCAGGAAGTGGAACTGGAACCAATGGGAGCTCACCTCTCCCTCCCTGGCTGGGATATAGGCGCTTGGGCCTGGTGACCCCTCATCACCTCTAGGCGGGGTCTTAGTCTGTCCTTCAGGGACCCCTGTCATTATCTGTTCGCTCAGTTGGTGGTGGAGGTGGGTAGCCATGCAAATTCCCTCAGCAGCAGCTGTGGGTATGGTGACAGGCAGACTTTATCTGCGCCTGTTACAGAGTGCACTGGGACTCACTCTGCAAACAGCACCCGGTCCCAGAAGTGGAACCAGAACCATTGGGAGCTCAACTCAGGACTTATACTTTCAATAAGGTCTCCTTGGGCTCTATTATTTTAATTAAGCCACGATGAATGGTGTTCCCATTGGAAACTGTTAGTGTTTGTACAGTTCGGATAAAGAGAATCAACACAGAATCTCTGGGAGTCAGTAAAGTAGAGGCTACTCTTAGGTAGGTGGTAGCCTTCCCAGAGCCTTCCATGACAGAAGCATTTACATCATCTGGATCTAAGTTTGAAAGTCATGTGGTTGATAGGTATGGTTAGGTTGCAGACTGTGGCATATCCAGACACATTTATAAGGCACATGATCAACTGCATAAGTTGTTCTGGGACAGTTGACAAAGATTGATCATTATATCTAAGAAATTGCCATATCATATCATTTTCTTATTTTCTTTATTTTTGAATAAAGTCTCATTTTTTTATCCATGTATCCCCTTGTTCAAACTCCCTTCTCCTCAACACTTCCTGGTTTCTTTCTCTTCTCCTCATCTCCCCAAAGAAAGCAGGAGGACACAAGGTGGCTTAGTTCAACATCCACTCCAGGCAAGTCTGATTTCCTCATCCCAATATCAAGACTGGGTCAGGGGTTCCCCTGCATAGAGTGGGCTCCAAGGTGATAGTACAAAGTGCTTCAATCCCAAGCTGTTCAGTGGTTGTGGTTTGTAGCTTGAGTGTGCGTTGCTTTTTGTTTAAAGTCCACTAATGAGTGACTACATCCCCTGCTTATCTTTCTGGGTTTGTGATACCTTGCTCAGGAGAATATTCGCCAAATCCATCCATTTGCCTGCAAATTTTAGGATATCATTTTTTTCTTACTACTGAGTAGTATTCCATTGTGTAGATGTACCACACTTTGTTAATCCATTCTTCACTTGAGGGGCATCTATGTTGTTTCCAGGCTCTTGCTATTATGAATGGTTCTGCTATGAACAGACTTGAGCTAATTCTTTTGGGGTTCCAATGTGTGTCTTTAGGGTATATGCCCAATCGTGGTATTTCTGGGTCCTTGGGGAGATGGATTCCCAGTTTTTTGAGAAACCTCCTTATAGCATTCTAGAGTGGCTGAACAAGCTTACACTCCCCACAACAATGGGGGAATGTTCCCTTTGCTCCACATTCTCCAGCGTAGGCTGTCATCTGTGTCTTTTATCTTAGCCAATCTGCCAGGTGTAAGGTGGTATGTCAAAGTTGTTTTGATTTGCATTTGTCTGATAGTTAAGATGTTGACCAGTTTTTCATGTGCCTTTTGCTAGTTGTAATTCTTCTGCTGAGAATTCCCTTTTTAGTTCTAAACCTCATGTTTTTTGATTGGGTTATTCAAGATTTTGGGCTCTAGTTTCTTGAGTTCTCTATATATTTTAGAGATCAGTCCTCTGTCACTTGTAAGGTTGGTGAAAATCTTTTCCCATTGTATAGGCCGTCATTTTGTCTTATTGACTGTGTCCTTGGCTTTAAAGAGGCTTCTCGGTTTCAGGAAGTCCCACTTTTTGATTGTTGTTCTTAGTGTCTGTGCTACTGGTATTATATTTAGAAAGTGGTCAGCTGTGCCAATACATTGGAGGGTATTTCCCACTTTCTTTTTTATCAAGTTCAGTGTGGCTGGGTTTATGTTGAGTTTTCAATCCACTTAGATTTGAGTTTTGTGCAGGGTGATAGGTTTGGATCTATTTCCATTTTTCTCTACACTGCCATCCAGTGATGCCAACATCATTTGTTAAAGATACTATCTTTTTACAATTGAGTATTTTTGGCCTCTCTGTCAAAGATTAAGTGTTCATAGGTATGTGTGTTAATGTCTGTGTCTTCAATTCAATCCATTGATTCACAAGTCTGTTTTTATGCCAGTACCAGGCTGTTTTTATTACTGTAGCTCTATAGTATAACTTGAAGTTGGGGATAGTGATACCTCCTGAGGTTCTTTTGTTGAGCAAAATTGTGTTGGCAATCCTGTTATTCCAAATGAACTTGAGTATTGTTCTTTCCAGGTCTATAAAAAATTGTGTTGGGATTTTGATGGGAATTGCATTGAATCTGTAGATTGCTTTTGGTAAGATTGCCATTTTCACTATGTTGATCCTACCTGTCTAGGAAAATGGGAAAACTTTCCATTTTCTGATATCCTCTTCAATTTCTTTCTTCAGTGATTTAAAGTTTTTGTCAAATAGATCTGTTACTTCTTTGGTTATAGTTACTCTAAGGTATTTAATGCTATTTACAATTATTATAAAGGATGATGTTTCCCTTATTTCTTTTTTAGCCCTTTTATCTTTAGTGTACAAGAGGGCTACTGATTTCTTTAAGTTAATTTTGTATCCTGTTACATTGCAGAATGTGTTTATCAGTTGTAGAAGTTCCCTGGTAGAATTTTGTGGGTCACCTTTGTATACACTCACACCATCTGCAAAGAGAGATAGTTTTACTTCTTATTTTCCAATTTGTATCCCATCTATCTCCTTTTGTTTTCTTACTGCTCCAGCTAAAACTTCAAGAACTATGTTGAATAGATAAGGGGAGAGAGGAGAGCCTTGTCTGCTTTTTGGTTAGTTGGATAAGGGTTTATCTATCTCATTGACTTTCTCAAAGGACCAACTCTTTGATTCATTGATTCTTTGTATTGTTCTTTTTGTTTCAATTGTATTACTTTCAGCTCTAAGCTTGATTATTTCCCGCTATCTTTTCCTTCTAGGTGAGTTTGCTTCTTATTGTTCTAAGGCTTTCAGCTGTGCTGTTAGTTCTCTAGTGTGGGATTTCTCTAGGTTTTTTTATATAGTCATCTAGTGCTATGAATTTTCCTCTTAAGACTGCTTTCTTTGTGACCCATTAGCTTGGGCATGTTGTGAATTAATTTTTGTTAAATTCTAGGAAGACTTTGACTTCTTTCTTAATTTCTTCCTTGACCTAGAGGTGGTTAAACTGAGTGATGTTTAGTTTCTATGAGTTGGTAGGCTTTCTTTGATTTTTGATGTTGTTGAAATCTAACTTTTGGCCCTTGTGGCCTGATATGATATAAGGGATTATTTTCATTTTTTGTATCTATTCATATTTGTTTTATTATCAATTATGTAGACAATTTTAGAAAAAGTTCCATGTGGTGTTGAAAAATATGTATATTCCTTTGTGTTTGGGTGAACCCTTTTGTAAATATCTATTAAGTTCATTTGCATCATTAACTCTGTTGGATCCCTTATTTCTCTGTTGAGACTCTGTCTAGTTGACCTATTCAAGGGTGAAAGTAAGATATTGAAGTCTCCCACTATTAGAGTGTGACATTTGATATGGGGTTTGAATTTAATAGTGATTCTTTTATATATGTAGGTACCCTGATATTAGGTGCATAAATATGCAGGATTGAAATGTCATCTTGATCAATTTTTCCTGAGATGAATAAGTAGTGTCCATCTTGGTCTCTTTCAATTGATTTTGGTTTGAAGTCTACTTTGTTAGATATTAGGGTGGCAACAGTAGCTTGTTTTTTGGGGCCATCTGATTAGAAAATCTTTTCCCAACCCCTTACTCTGAGCCTGTGTAGGTCTTTGAAGTTAAGGTGTGTTTCTTGTATGCAGCAGAAAGATGGCTTATCTGTTTGTATCCATTGTGTTAGCATTTGTCTTTTTGTAGGTGAATTGAGTCCATTGATATTAAGGGATATTAGTGACCACTAACTGTTATTTCCTGTTATCTTTGGTGGTAGCTTGTGTGCATTTTCTTTCTTTGGGCTTTTCTTCTGTGGGATTATTGATTGTTTGTGGTTTCATGGGTGTATCTGGTATCCTTAGGTTGTAGTTTTCCCTCTAGTGCTTTCAGAAGGGCCAGATTTGTGATTAGGTATTTTTATATCTGATTTTGTCATGAAATATCTTGTTTACTTTATCTATGGTGATCAATAGTTTTGCTGGAGATAGTGGTCTGTGTTGGCAGCCATGCTCATTTAGTGTCTGTATAACTTCTGACCAGTACCTTCTTGCTTTCATCATTTCCATTGAATACTCTGGTGTTATTCTGATGGTTCTGCCTTTATAGGTAAGTTGACCCTTTTCTTTTGCAGCTCTTAAAATTTTTTCTTTGTTCTATATGTTTTGTGGCTTGATTATTATGTGGCAAGTAGACTTTTTTGGGGGGGTCTAATCTATTTGGTGTTCTGTAAGCTTCTTGTATCTTTATAGGCCTTTCCTTCTTTAGGTTGGGAAGGTTTTCGTCTATGATTTTATTGAATATATTTTCTGTGCCTTTGTGCTGGTATTCTTCTCCTTCTTCTATTCCTATTATTCTCAAATTTGGTCCTTTCTTGGTGTCCCAAATTTCCTGAATATTTTGTGTTATGGCTTTTTTGGTTTTAGTGTTTTCTTTGACTAATATATCTATTTCCACTATTGAGTCTTCCACTTCAGAGATTCTCTCTTCTGTCTCTTGAATTCTGTTGGTTATGCTTCTATCTGTAGTTCCTGTTCATTTCTTTAGATTTTATATTTCAAACTTTGCCTCATTTTGTGCCTTTTTTATTGCTTCTATTTCAATTTTTAGTTCCTGGAATTTTTCTTTCATTTGTTGGTTTTCCTTTTCTTGGTTTTCTTCGTTTGCCTTCAATAATTTTTTTTTTAATCTCTTCCAATTTTTTGTTTGTATTTTCTTCTATTTCCTTAAGAGAATTTTTTATACCCTCTTTTAAGGTTTCTATAATCTTTAGAATGGTGTTTTTCATGTTGTTTCCTTCTCTTTCCTCTTTATTGCTCTGTTCAGGTCTTGGTGTTATAGATCCACTAGTTTCTTCTGGTGTTGCCTTGTTGTTCTTTATGTTGTTATATGTATTCTTACACTGACACCTGCCCATTGCTTCAGTGGTTCATTATTAGTTAGCTCCTAGTCAGTTGTGGCTAGAGGGCTTGTGTGTCTCCTTTCTGTTCTGAACATGAGGTCTGCACAATCTCTAACTCTGCTCTGGACATGGGTCTGCATTTCAAAGGTATCTGTCTGTCTATGATGATGCAATTCACCCTGGAGGCAGGGCCTGGCCATAGGTGGTCCCTTTTTCTAGGGATTGTTGGGGAAGGCCCATCCCAGCTTTAGCCTAGGACCTGTCTGCTAGCCAGAGTGTGAGTCAGAACTGTGGGTGTGACCCCTGGCCTGTGAGAGGGATTCATTGGGCAGGTGGCTCAGGAGCTGAAGTCCCTCACATCTGGTTCTGCTCTGAACAGGGGTCTGCTCATATTATTTTCAACATTGATTTAACACAGTTATCTAATTGGTTGGACCCAGTTAGAATTCTTCTTCTTTTTATTATGAATATTTTGGTTATAAGGCTGTGGCTTTAAAATACCTCCACCAAAAAAAATCATTTGAATATATTTAAATTTGTACTCTGCCAATCCAAAACCTAGAATTTTCCTTTTTATCCAATATAAGAAATTATTCCCTGGAGTTAGTGAAAATTCTAATCTTTCCAAACATAAAGAATAAGTTCAAGGAAGCTAGGAGATGTAAGCAAACAGGCATAACAAAAGCATGGTTAAGAAGAGAGTATAATAAAAAAAATTCTTAAGAAGACCATTGTAGTTAGTATCTAAAGAAATATTCTATACTATGTTCTAGGCTTCTCAGAAATTTCTAGTAGATAAACATAGACATCTATGTGAGTTAGGGTTTGGAGTTCAGTTACTATGTAGCTCTTAGTTGACAACACAATTGATGCTTAGTATCCTACAGCCTGTCCAAAATCCATACGGATGTGTCTTCAGGAGAAGTGAATGCACGTTTGATATGGGAAATATAAACTCTAGGAGAGAAAGTAGTTTAAAGTGCCTGAGGAGGTTCTTTCCAATTAGGCTGAAGGGAGTGCTTGACATAGTATCCTTTCCAAACACAAAATCATATGGCTTAATTTGCTAGTTCCCCTTCTCCCAGGAACATACTGTGGAGAGATTCTGCAACCTAGTTTGAATTTTTACCTATGTAAGTCCTTGCAGTAATGTATAAGAAAAAATGGCTCACATATTTCATCCATTCTCATAGGGCATCCAGTGACTATATCGAAAGGATACAATTGATGCTTACAAAAGCAGTAGATCACAGGATTAAGAGCGCTAATAGGAGTATTCTGGCCAAGAGAGGCTAGAAGATTTGGTTACCTTTGCCAAATAGTTTTTTAAGTGTCAGTTGTTCTCCCAATCATTCCAGAGTGTTGGAGATGGTAGGTACACTGAAAATGTTGTATAACAGACCAAAGTTTTCAGATGCATTTAAACACTTGTCCAGTAAATTGAGCTCCATAATCATCATGCGGTTCAACAGGAATGCCCCACATAGCAGTAATTGTCTCTAACACAGTTTTTTATAAAGCTAGGGCAGCTTGTCCTTTCAAGGGAAGGCTTTAACTCAATGGTAAAACACACAAATTAGTGCCAAGACATTCTTATATCCCTGTGTTGGAGGCATTTGAATAGAATCAAATTGTCAAGTTTCAAATGCCCTGTTCAGTAAAGGTAAATGTCATTGTTTCCCATGAA
Organism: Sigmodon hispidus; assembly: GCA_004025045.1. Lineage (NCBI taxonomy): Eukaryota > Metazoa > Chordata > Mammalia > Rodentia > Cricetidae > Sigmodon > Sigmodon hispidus. The sequence continues at coordinate 33,093 of PVIH01016057.1, forward strand.
GTAGCTTACTATGATTGTGTTTAGGACACATAGGACATCTTGAACACACCTTGTAAGCTGTTATTGAAGAAGTCTTCCAAAAATTATGATTTATACCAAGAGATTGATCATTCTTTTCTGGTATCAAATGAGTTAAAATACATATATTCCAGAACAACCATCTGGGCACTTATGGTTACTATTGGCCTTCCATTTAGGCCCAACTAAAAATTACTTCAGGGGTTGAGATTCTAACCTTGTGATCAGTGTCCTTTTCTTATGATGCCATTTATTGAGCCCAAAGGAGGAGGTCAGAGATAGAGTGGTCATGACCAGGATAGGTTCTCTCAAGGCATGTGGCTCTTTTCATTCCTTTATCTTCCAAATTATTACTCTTTGTGTCTTGAGTATTTGTTTTAGAATGTCCTGGGATTTTTAATGATGGATAATTTGGGGGCAAATAGTTATTATCCAGTAATTCTGGAGATTTGCTTGCTATTTTAAAATGGCTGGCCTGAGGAAATCATGGATTCCTTTTATCTCCACAGCATACAATAGTGCTCTAGCCACAGGCTACACAGACCTCAGCTGGTATAATAGCAGCAGGGAAGCAGAGGAGTCCCTAAAAGCACAGCTGAAAGGTCAGAGGTCAGACTATGATGTCTGCCACATAAACCCAGGCCATTCCACTTTGGTGTAGAGCACAGACTGCCCAGATCAAAGCTGGGAAATTAGCAATGAGGGAACATCGGAATCCCTTGGTCCTGTGGAACACAGTCTGCATAGACCGTGGCTGGTGTAATAGCAGCAAGGAAGCAGGGGAGTTCCTAAAAGCATAGCTGAAAGGTCAAAGGTCAGAAGTTAGCTTCCTCCACCTGAACCCAGGCCCTGAAACAGCCACTTGGCTTCAGTGCAGAGCACAGCCCACCTAGAACACAGCTGGTGTAATAGCAGCGGGGGAACAGCCAAGTCCCTGGGCACACAGCTGAGAGGTGGGAGGTTAAGAGGTGATGACTGGCATCATAAAACTATGACCTCATGAGAACAGCTGACACTCTGAACACATAGCTGATTAAGAGTCCTCAGACGAACAACTCAATAAGAGCCAACCAAGAACTAACGAAGAGTGAATTGAAGAAACAATGGGGAGACAGCAGTGCAAGAATACATACAACAATACAAAGGTCAACAAGACACCATCAGAAGAAGCAAGTAGTTCTATAGCTTCAAGACCTGAACATAGCATGAAATGGGAACAAAAGGAAACAATCTTAAAAACAGCTTTATGAAACTAATAGAAGCCTTAAAACAGGAAATAAAAAACTCTCTTAAAGAAGTAGAAGAAAAGACAAACAGAAAAATGGAAGAGATGGATGAGCCTTTAAAAAAAATTAAGAAAACCAGAAAAAGAAAACAAACAGGTAAAAGAAATTTACCAAGAATTAAAAATGGAAATAGAAGCAATAAAGAAGGAAAAAACTGAGACAAAACTAAAAATAGAAAATCTGAAAGAATGACCCAGAACTACAGATTCAAGCATAACCAACAGAACCCAAGAGATGGAAGAGAGAATTTCTGGGGTGGAAGACTCAATAGTGGTAATAGATACATCAGGTAAAGAAAATACCAAAATCAAAAAAGGCTTGACACGAAATTTCCAGGAATTTTGGTACAGCATGAAAAGGCCAAACCTGAAAATAATTGGAATTGAAGAAGGAGAATACCAGCTCAAAGGCACAAAAAAATATATTCAACAAAATCATAGAAGAAAACTTCCCCAACGTAAAGAAGGAAATGCCTGTAAAGATACAGGAAGCCTACAGAACAACAAATACACTAGACCCACAAAAAATGTCTGCTCACCATATAATAATCAAGCCTCCAAACCTACAGAACAAAAAAAAATTAAGGATTGCAATGGAAAAAGTCAAATCACCTATAAAGGTAGACCCATCAGAGTAACATCCAACTGTTCAATGGAAACAATGAAAACAAGAAGATCCCAGTGGGATATTATACACACAAAAAGTGAATGTATACCAAACTATACTACTGTACCCAGCAAACTATCAATCAACATAGATAGAGTAAACAAGATAATTCACGACATAACCAGATTTAAACAATACGTAACAACAAATCCCGCCCTACAAAAAGCTGTAGATGAAAAATTCCAGCCTAAGGAAGCAAGAAACACCCATGTAACCAATGGATAAGCCCACAGAAGAACCCCCTACCAAAAAAAAGGAAATACAAGCTACTACCAAAAATGACAGGAAACATTGATAATTGGTCATTAATATCTCTTAATATCAATGGACTCAATTCACTTATGAACAGACACACCCTAATATGATGGATACAAAAATCCTTCTTCTGCATACAAGAAACACACCTCAACTTTAGAGACAGAGACAGGCTCAGAGTAAAGAGTTTGGGGAAAGACTTTCCAATCAAATGACCCTAAGAAACAAGCTGATGTAGCCATTCTAAAATCTAACAAAATAGACTTTAAATTAAAATCAGTAAAAAGAGACCAGGAAGGTCACTTATTTATCTCAGGAAAAATTCACCAAGACAAATTTTAATCCTGCATATCTATGCTCCTAACACAAGGGCACCTACATATGTAAAAGAAACACTTTTAAAGCTTAAACCTCATATCAAACCTGACACACTAATAGTGGGATACTTCAATACCCTACTTTCAGCCTTGGATAGGTCAAACAGACAGAAACTCAACAGAGAAATAAGGAATCTAGTTATGACCCAATTTGGCATAGTAGATATATACTGAACCCTCCACTGAAACAAAAGGAATATACATGTTTCTCAGCAACCCATGAAACTTTCTCTAAAAATGAACACATACTAGGTCATAAAGCAAATATCAACAGGTACAAAAATGGGTATAATTCCTTGTACTATTTCAGATCACTATGGTCTAAAGTTAGAGTTCAACAACACCAAAATTCACAGAAAGCCTACCAATTCATGGAAACTAAATATCACTCAACTGAACCACCTATGGGTCAAGGAAGAAATTAAGAAAGAAATCAAAGACTTTCTAGAATTTAACAAAAATGAATCCACAACATACTCAAACTTATGGGATACAATGAAAGTAGTCTTAAGAGGAAAATTCATAGCACTAGACATTTACATGAAAAGACTAGAGAAGTCTCACAAAAAAGAGCTATCAGCACAGCTGAGAGTCCTAGAACGATCAGAAGCAAACTCACCTAGAAGGAATAGACAGCAGAAAATAATCAAACTTAGAGTTGAAATCAATACAATTAAAACAAAAAGAACAATACACAAAAATCAATGAATCAAAGAGTTGGTTCTTTGAGAAAGTCAACAAGATAGATAAACCCTTATCCAAACTAACCAAAAAGCAGAGAGTATCCAAATCAACAAAATCAGAAATAAAAAGGGGGACATAATAACAGACCCCCAGGAAATCTAAAGAATTATCAGGTCATACTTTGAAAACCTATACTCCACAAAAATGGAGAATCTAGAAGAAATGGACAGCTTTCTTGACAGGTACCATTTACCAAAATTAAATCAAGATCAGATTAAATACCTAAACAGTTCTATAACACCAAAGGAAATTGAAGCTGTCATTAAAAGTCTCCCAAATAATAAAAGCCCATGCCCAGATGGTTTCAGTTCAGAATTCTACCAGACATCCAAAGAAGAACTAATACCAATACTCCTCACACTGTCCCATATAGTAGAAACCAAAAGCATATTGCCAAAATCTTTTTATGAGGCACAATAACCCTGATAACCAAGCCACTCAAAAACACAACAAAGAAATAGAATTACAGAACAATTTCTCTCATGAACATTGCTCCAAAATTTCTCAACAAAATTCTGGCAAACCAAACCCAAAAGCATATAAAAAAATGTTATTCACCATGATCAAGTAGGCTTCATCCCAGAAATTCAGGGGTGGTTCAACATATGGAAAACTGTAAATGTCATCCATCTGTTGTAGATGGTTTCCTGGGCCCAATTTTCCCCCCAAGGAAATGAATCAGACACTTATTTTAACTTCATACTGTTTGGCCCATGTCTCAAACACATTACTAGCTAGCTAGCTCTTTCATCTAAATTCAACCCATTTCTTGTATTCTATCTGCCACATGCCCTAGCCCGTGGCTCACCTGGATTCCTTACATGGCTCTTCTTTGGGGGTCAAATGGCGACTGGCTAACTCCACCCTCCTTCTACCTGTCTGTCCTCTGATTCTCCACCTACTTCTTTGGTGTTATATGTAGGCCAAAACAGCTCCTTTATTTACAGCATACAGAGAACATTCTACCACATCCATCATACAAACAAACTGAAGGGAAAAAAACCACATGATCATCTCCTTAGATGCTGAAAAAGCCTTTGACAAAATTCAACACTCCTTTATCATAAAAGTCCTGGAAAGATCAGGAATACAGGGAAAATACCTAAATATAATAAAGGTGATCTATAAAAAACCAATGGCCAACATCAAACTTAATGGAGAAAAACTCAAAGCAATCCCACCAAAATCAGGAACTAGACAAGGCTGTCCCCTTTCCCCTTATCTATCCAACACCATCTCAAAGTTTTAGCTAAAGTAATAAGAGATTAAAGGGATATATATTGGAAAAGAAGAAATAAAAGTATCTCTATTTGCAGATGACAGGATTGCATAATAAGTGACCCACAAAATTCTACCAGGGAACTTCTACAGCTGATAAACACCTTCAGCAATGTAGCAGGATACGAGATTAACTCAAAGAAATCAGTAGCCCTCTTATACACTAAAGATAAAACAGCTGAAAAATAAATGAGGGAAACATCACCCTTTATAATAGCTGCAAATAGCATTAAATACCGTGGTGTAACTATAACCAAAGAAGTATCAGATCTGTTTGACAAAAATTATTAATCACTGAAGAAAGAAATTAAAGAGGTTATAAGAAAATGGAAAGCTCTCCCATGTTCCTGATAGGTAGGATCATTTTTTATAATAGCTAGAACCTGGAAACAACCTAGATGTCCCTCAACTGAAGAATGGATTAACAAACTGTGGTACATCTACACAATGGAGTACTACTCAGCAGTAAGAAAAAATGATATTCTAAAATTTGCAGGCAAATGTATGGATTTAGAGAATATCCTCTGAGTGAGAGTGAGATATCACAATCCCAGAAAGAGAAACAGGGAATGTACTCACTCATTAGTGGGGAGAGAGAGAGAGAGAGAGAGAGAGAGAGAGAGAGAGAGAGAGAGAGAGAGAGAGGAGAGGTCATTGTGCACAGAGCTCAAGGCTAGAACATAGCTAAAGGGCACAGTGCCTCACTTCTGCATTGATGGCCTCTGGCAGAGGTGTGGTGAGGAAAGACTTGTTTTCTTTAAGGGTCTGACCACAGGGAGTTTAATTGTGCTGCAGTAAGTAAATGAGCAGCATGAATGGATGGTTTTGTAAATGGGGAGATCATAAGAGTCGGCATGAATCTGAGAGGTCTGATAACTGAGTTTGATGGTGTGCATAATGTAAAATCACCTAATAATAAAAATATATATATTAAAAATGAAAAACCCCAATAGTGTTTCTAGCACTCCAAGCGCAGAGTGAACATAGTGTAAATTTTAGCTGGTTTGCTTTGGCTCAGTAGCAAGCTCTAGTTAAGGCTATGAGTTCAGCCATCTGAGCATATTTAGTTTTACAAGCACTCAATTATAGCAAAAGTGGAAGTAACTGCATGTACTGCAGGAAAGTGACCTTCCTAATTTTGTAAATATGAACCATTAGTAAATAAAGTCATTTTTTTTATTTTGACAGATCTCTCCAATGGATCTTTCCTATGGGAGGAAATTTTGTTTATTTGAGGGAAGTCATATTTATCATCTTCAGATTCATCTGATACAGGGAGTAACACAGCAGGATCTAGAAGGTTGCAGAGAGCCAGGGAAATAAAAGCAGTAGAGAAGTGTCTGGCTACTCCATGAGTAATGTGCTAGCATGATGGAATGTTAGTACAAGTTCTACAGAAAGGCACCTAAGTGAGGAGAGAGCCCAGGGTAATATCTTCTTATTCCAGTAGATCAACAGTGACCCTTGTGTAGAGAAGATGTAGTCTACCTACTGGAGTTAATTGCCTGAAGTATCTGAAGGGCCCACGGCTTTCCCCATGTTTCTGAGTCAGCATGCCCAGATGGGTGCCTTTAGTTTTCATGAATGAAAGGAAGATAGGAGGATTATAGTTTGGATGCCCTAGGGCAGGGACCTGGTTTAAAGCAAGGATCTTAATTGCTGCCTCTTCCAGCAGGTTCAGTTGCATGGTATTGGGTTGGTCTCATTTCATCTTCCCCTACCGTGGATGAGCAATTAATGGATAGTTTGAATTCCAGTTCCTGCAATAACAACTTAGCTCTAAGAACACTTGTAATTGTATTTTGTGTTGAGGATAGGAAAATCTCTAACAGCAGAGGTATGGTCAGGGTTTATGAGCAATCTGGAAGAAATTACTATATGACTTAAGTATCTAACTTCCTCCTGGCAAAACCACATTTTATCCTTTGATACTTTATGACCCCTTTTACCTAGCTGCTATAATAAGAATTTTCCTTGGCTTGAAATGACTGCATGTTTGCCTGAATTTGAAGAGAAATTAAACTCCTATAGGTGATCACACCCTTTGGTAAAGGAGGGGGAAAGAACATAGGAACAGAAAAGAAACAGTTCCACATTCTCAATTTCAGTTCCCAGGGCTGAGTATGACATTCTGTAGCCATGTTGTTATAAAGACTTCTGCCTAGCTGTAGTCTTTATATTAAAAATCTGATTAATTTATTGATTCAGAGTTTGATACACCCACAATTCCAGGAGCTTGGATCCAATAATCCCCAGGACTTTCCCTCACCTATAGGAAGCTATGGAGTGACTTTGGAAGAGTATATAGATTCTTCCTGATTTGGGGAGTACAGCCTCTTTTGATAAAAATAGGCTTTCTTACAGGTTTATTGACTATAGCTAGGCAGACTCAACCCAGTGAATAAACTTAAATTATCCTAGGGCAACTTGGATTAAAAACTAGAAAATAGAGTCTGATGGATGGTCCATTAGTTAAGAGTATATAATGTATGTGCACATATATATACATATATGTATTTATACATATATATTTGTGTGCTAAAAGAAAATTTTTATGTATGTGCATATATTTATATGTTAATTTATGTTATATATGTGTGCATATTTATGTCTATATGTATTTCTAGATTTTTGCATATATGTATGCTAAATATGAATGTATGTATAATATATATTATGTGTATGTTCATACAGTATATATACTGTGTATATGCTAGCCATTCAAATAGTATTTTGCATTTGCAGTAAACATAAAATAATCTTTATTTTTGTGGAAATTGAACTCATAGCGTAGTACTTACTAAGAACACAGTATGGCTGGGCTAAAACCCCAACTCAAGTGAAAAAAATAGTCCTAAGAAAATGAGTCCTAGCAGCAGCTTTAAAAAATTTATTCTATGTTTATAATAATAAAACATTGCTGTTGTTTTTCATAAAATTTTCACATTGGCACAGAACTTTTCACTAAACACTTGGCTACTAATTATCCACTAAAAAAAAAAATCCCAGTAATTATTTTCTTCCCAATTCTGTTAGTAACCAGTATCCCCTGATCCAGTCAGAGATGCCCTTAAATGTAGTTTGTGATCTCCTTCCCAGTTCAGTAATAATTTTTCCCCAATTCGGTGATCTTTTTTCCACTTCAATAGGCAATTTCCTTCTTAATTCAGTGATTCTTTTCCACTTATTGATCCTCATAATTCAGTGATTATTTCTTGATTCACCTTCCCAATTCAATGGATAATCTTTCTCTAATTTACTGATCTCTTTCCAAATTCAGTGAATGAGTTTTAATTTATTGAGTGATTGCCTTCTCAGTTCAGTATATCTACTTTCCAATTCACTCAGTAGTCTCTTTTCTGTTTCAGCAATTTCTTTCTAAACTCAGTAAGTGATGTCTTCCTGAACTGAGTGATTTTCCTGCAAATCCAGCCCCTTATCTCCTTCTCAATTCAACTAACAATTTCCTTTGCCAGTGATTTTCCCAACTCAAAAAATAATTGCCTTCTGAATATCTTTGGTGATCTGTTATTACAGGTGTTTATCCCCTCCCCAGTTCAGCTGATAACTCAATCAGTAATCCCTGTCCTAAATCAAAATGTGAAGTATTTCCAAATGTGGTCAGTGATGTTGTTTCTTCCTTACTCAGAGATCACAGTCCTCCAGTAGGTACCCTGCTCAATAAACTGAGTGATCACAGACCCTACTCAGTAAGTACCCTGTGATCGATCTCTTTTTAAATTCAGCGAGTAATATAAGTCACTGATGTTCTTCCAAATTCAGTCTGTGAATTCCTTCCCAGTTCACTCAGTAACCTTCCCATTTCACTGAGCTCCTATTCAATAGAGTTCATTAATTTTTCCACTGAAACTCAATCAGATATAATTTCCCAAATCAGTTAATGATTACCTTCTAAATACCTTCTGTGACTGACTTCCCAGTCCAGGTATTTAACTCCTTTGGAATTCAGTCGGTGATCTTCTTTCCAGCTGTGATCTTTTCCCCAAGTTAGTCTGTGATTTCTTTCCCAATTCATCAGTTTTCTCCTTCTATGCTGGTTTGAATGATAAATGTCCCTATAGCCTTGGGCATTTGAATATTTATCCCCAGCTGTTTGCACTGTTTAGGTGGTATTGCCAGGCTTCAGAAAGTATGTCCCAGGAACAGGGCTTTAAGAGTTTAAAGACTCACTAGACTTGTAGTCATGCCTGTGGTTCAGTAGGTGAACCTCAGGCTGCTCCAGCCACATAGTTCCTCCCTGGTGCCTATGCCCCATCAGCAGCAGCAGCTCTAACCCGCTGGAACCATAAACTCAAACAAACTTCTTCTATAAATTGCCTTGATATTTTATCACAACAATAGAAAACTAATTAATACAGAATTTGGTAAGAGAATGAGCTATTACTGCAACAAGCCTGACCGTGTTGTATTTTGGAAGCATGTGCAAGACTTTGGAACTTTGTGCTGGATAAGCAACTGAACACTGTAATTAGGACTTAGTGGATTGTCCCAGTGGGAGCTTGGGAGATACTGCAGAAGCAGTGCTGCCTGTGCAGGCCCAGCTTAGAGGGATGCAAGAGTTTAAGGGGGCCAAGGACTAGTCCTGTTTTCCCAAAAGATTTTGTTTTCTGTTTTTGTCCTAAGAACTTGCCTGAAGCTAAAGTAAAAAGCAATGTGTTACTTATTTCGGCAGAAAAGAATGCAAAATAGCCTGATAATGACTCTGACTCATGGTTATTAATCTCTTCTCTTATCCTTGTCAACAATAAAAGAGAGAAAATGGGAAGAAAGAAACAAAATGTTTGAAAAGTACCAGCTCACTTAGGAACAATATTGCAGTTAAGACTCTTGTTAAAAGAAATAAGGAGATTAGTACCATTAAGGAAAGGCATAGTAGTCAGCACTGAAATAAATGGAAGGATGCCCTCAGAGTAAGACGCCCACATAGATAACCTTTCAACTTGTGAAAGAGAGCTTAAGGCATTCTATGCCTCTTAGAAACAAATGCAATCAAAAGCTATTGCAATGATCTTCAAGGGGCCAAGGTCCATTCTAAACTGGAAGCTACATTTGACAGTGTCATTCATATTATGCCAGTTTTATGGTCATAGAAGATGCATGGAAAAAAGATCCATGCAATCTTCCTCTGCATTTTCAGAGAGCTCTTGAGCCCATTGAATGTACAACAGGGTAGTCCAAGCATGAAGGCCCTGAGAAGATAAGAGGCGTTGATAGACTACTTCATGAAGTTCTGAAAGTGGAACCTGAGTTGTGTTTGAGACCCCAAGATGTTACAAGTATCTGATCCATGAAATATCTATCAAGGAAATCTGCATACAGGGGCCAGATATGTTGTAAGCAGCAAAAACGAAAGGGCAGAGCCATCTAAATCATTTGACATCAAACATGAAGCTATAGAATTTGGGAGTTTCCCTGTTAAATTTTGGTCTTTCTTTTGCCTAGTTTTCCTCATTATTCCCCCATCTCTCCTTTTTGTAATGGTATTGTATATTCTCTGTCATTGCATGTTGAAAATAAGTAGTTTGATTTTTTATTTTATAGGGGCTAATGTGATTGTCTTAGTTGTTTCAATATTAATAAAAACTTGGAAGTCAGACATTGAGATTAAAAACCTGATAAAGCCGAAGAACAGCCAAAGAATGATTGGTTGGCCACATTTCTCAGATTGAAAAGCCTGCTAAGCCTCCCCAAGGCCCTCCTTATTTCTTCCTGTTCATCTCTATCCAGTTCCTTCAGTCTCCCAACATATCTATGGCTAGTTTCAGTCAGCTAATTGCTGGCTCTGCCCTCTAATTCAATGTCTAACTTTATTGGAGGTCCTGCAGTGACAGTATCAACAACTATCCCACAAATATTTCCCCTTTTTATCTAAATAAAAAGAAGGTTTGACTCTAGCATTGTAAAGCTCTGTACAATAATAAACGCCATCAAGTGTTGTCTAAATAAAGAGGAAAAGTTTTAAACTAAAAAAAGTAAAACTATGTACAACAAGAACAATTATCAAACTAGAATTACATTCACAATTTCCAATCCATTCACATTTGACAAATTTAGAGAAAATACTCTGTTATCTAGCCTAGCTTCATGAGACCAAAGTCTTGTACTAAATTCATTTTCCATCTTAATTTGTATTACTAACCTATGTTTTAAGACCTCAAAATATTTTCTTAGATAAACTCTCACCCTTATAAACTTTACAGCTCTTTTGTGAGATTCTTTTCTAAATCTGATAATGAGAAAAACTATATCTAGTCTTTATCCCCATCAGAGACAAAAAGTATATAAGGATTACCTGATTAAAAAAAATATAGAGCAAAAAAGTTCCAAAACTAAGAAGTGACAGAGATATCTTGCTACATGGACAGTCACCCCAGGTTCTTCTGCAATGTTGGGACATCCATCTCCATTCTACAGGTCTAGAATATCTAATAAACTGATTTATTAATCAGGAAATTTTGAAGGACTATCCTACCTCATTTTGTCCAAGTTAAGCACTCACCTTCTTTTGTGTTCTTCTTGTCAGTTTGGACAATATACTCTCAGTAGTCAAGGCAAGGTTGGCTTCTTGCTCAGGGGCTAATTGCCACAATAAAAGTAAACTCCATATAGAGGTTCTTCAATGCACATCACCTTTTTTGGTAGTATATTGGTATTGGTAGATGTCTTTCATTGGCAATAAATATCTTGTGTTATTAAAACATCTTAAATGACATTATTTTGTAGGTCTCTGAAGAGTTTGGAAATCACCTATCTCAAACATATTTCTATTTGACCTTGAAAACATTGCTGATGTGGCCAGAAGATTGTGAGATGACTAACTTCTAATGTATATTTCTTTTTTTTCTTTATTTATTTTGTATTTATCAAAAAACAGTAAAATGAATTTAAAATGCTGAAATGTTAACAATAACTATAAAGAAGATAAAAATCATAAGTAGGACTTATCAAGGGTGATAATGCAAATAAGATTGCTACACATATATTTACTTTGTGTTCAGCTTTCCCTCTGAATTTTTTTTTCCATCCCTGTATATCCTTATTCAAGGTCCCTTCCCCCTCCCACAACATCAGGTCATTTTACTTCTCCTAAACTCCCCATCCCCTCCCTGGGCAGGGAGCAGACAGTCCTATGGTCCCACTGACCCAATAATGCTCGGATGAGTCTAACTCCTGGCCAAATCCAGTTTTGTCCACCCTCCCTCAAGAGTGAGTCAGGTGTTCCTATAGTTGGAGTGGGGTCCAAAGGGTCAGTCCAGGGTGTTTCTGATCCCAAGCTGTTCAGTGGTTGTGGTTTACAGCTTGGCCATGCTTGGCTCTTTTTTCTTGTTTGTTTGTTTGTTTAGAGACCACTAATGAGTGAGTACATCCCCTGCTTATCTTTCTGAGTTTGTGAAACCTCGCTCAGGAGGATAGTCTCCAAATCCATCCATTTGCCTACAAATTTGAGGATATCATTTTTTTCTTACTGCTGAGTAGTATTCCATTGTGTAGATGTACCACAGTTTGTTAATTCATTCTTCAGTTGAGGGACATCTATGTTGTTTCCAGGTTCTTGCTATTACAAATAATGCTGCTATGAACATAGTTGAGCTAATACCTTTGGAGTGTGAATGTGCCTCTTTAGGGTATACACCCAGAAGTGGTATTGCTGGGTCCTTGGGGAGATTGATTCCCAGTTTTCTGAGAAACCGCCATAATGCATTCCAAAGTGGATGAACAAGCTTACACTCCCACCAACAATGGAGGAGTGTTCCCCTTGTTCCACATCCTCTCCAACATAGGCTGTCATCTGTGCCTTTTATCTTAGCCACTCTACTAGGTGTTAGGTAGTATCTCAAAGTTGTTTTGATTTGCATTTCTCTGATGGCTAAAGATGAAGAGCACTTTTTCAGGTGCCTTTCAGCCATTCGTATTTACTCTGCTGAGAATTCCCTTTTTAGATCTGTACCCCATTTTTTGATAGGGTTATTCAAGGTTTTGGGCTCTAAATTCTTGAGCTCTTTATATACCTTAGAGATCAGTCCTCTATCACTAGTAGGGTTGGTGAAAATCTTTTCCCATTCTGTAGGCTGGCGTTTTGTCCTATTGATAGTGTCCTTGGCTTTGCAGAAGCTTCCCAGCTTCAGGAGATCCCACTTACTGATTGTTGGTCTTAGTGTCTGTGCCACTGGTGTTATATTTAGGAAGTGGTCACCTGTGCCAATTTGTAGAAGTGTATTTCCCACTTTCTTTTCTATCAAGTTCAAAGTGGTTGGGTTTAAGTTGAGGTCTTTGATCCACTTGGATTTGAGTTTTGTGCAGGGTGACAGGCTCTATTTGCATTTTTCTGCACACTTCCATCCACCTATGCCAACACCATTTTTTAAATATACTATCCTTTTTCCATTGAATGTTTTGAGCCTCTTTGTCAAAGATCAGGTGTTCATAGGTTTTTGGGTTAATGTCTGGATCCTCAATTCTATTCCATTGAACCACAAGTCTGTTTTTATGCCAGTACCAGGCTGTTTTTATTACTGCAGCTCTATAGTATAGCTTGAAGTCAGGGATGGTGATACTTCCTGAGGTTCTTTTGTTGAGTAAAATTGTTTTGGAAATACTGGCTTTTCTGTTATTCCAAATGAAATTGAGTATTATTCTTTCAAGGTCCAAAAAATATTGTGTTGGGATTTTGATGGGCAGTGCATTGAATCTGTAGATTGCCTTTGGTAGAATTGCCATTTTTACTATGTTGATCCTACCGATCCAGGAACATGGGAGAGCTTTCCATTTTCTGATATCCTCTTCAATTAATTTCTTCCGTGTTTTAAAATTTTTGTCAAATAGGTCTGTTATTTCTTTGGTTATACTTACTCCAAGGTATTTAATACTATTTGCAACTATTATGAAGGGTAATGTTTCCCTTATTTCTTTTTCAGCTCTTCTATCTTTAGTGTATAGAAGGGCTACTGATTTCTTTGAGTTTATCTTGTATCCTGCTACATTGCTGAAGGTGTTTATCAGCCATAGCAGTTCCTTGGAAGAATTCTGTGGGTAACTTATGTATACAATCATATCATCTGCAAATAGCGATAGCTTGACTTCTTCTTTTCCAATTTGTATGCCCTTAATCTCTTTTCGTTCCCTTATTGCTTTAGCTAAAACTTCGAGAACTGTATTGAATAGATAAGGGGAGAGAGGACATCCTTGTCTAGTTCCTGACTTTAGTGGGATTTCTTTGAGTTTTTCTCCATTAAGTTTGATACTGGCTGTCAGCTTCTTGTAAATCGCCTTTATTATATTTAGGTATTCTCCCTGTATTCCTGATCTCTCCAGGGCTTTAATCATAAAGGAGTGTTGGATTTTGTCAAAGGC
>PVIH01016058.1:0-7500 GCA_004025045.1 Sigmodon hispidus
AAAAAAAATGTAAAAAAAAAAAAAAAAAAGACTTAATTGAAGGCTGTATCTGTATACCAAAAGCCAGTACACATTGGAGTACCAGAAGCCAACAGCATTTCTGTCTCTCTATGAGGTCTATAATACTCTACCAAAGTGTAATTAATAACTAAATTACCATGACTAATTGCAGAGGATTAAGAAGCTTTAATCAACTTAGTTACCTACATAGTAAAATCCTAGTGTATCTGGTTACAGAAAAATACTATAGTATTTTATTTGTACAAACAATACATAAGGCATGAAGGTGGGATGACAGATGGCCAGCTATATATGTCTTTGTCAGGACACTGATGCTTTTGATGACAGGAGATCTCAAATATAAATACCTGTGTGATTTGTAGAACATCTCAAAACAACAAAACAGACTGTAAAATCATATAGCAAGTGAATATCATAGGGTGAGACATATGCAAATGAACCCCAGGCTCAGCTCGTTTTAATATCCTGGTTACTCTGTCAGTAAATCCATGTGAGAATTTCAGAACATAAAGTGAAAATGGTGAGTTCTAGGCTTCTTGCCAGTTTGATGCAGGACATAAAAAGTCTGACTTGCAAGCTGAAATTCTTGGAATCTTCTATGGGGTGTGTGTGTGTGTGTGTGTGTGTGTGTGTGTGTGTGTGTGTGTGTGTGTGGTGTGGTGTGTACTTTGCAGCTACTGGGGAGAAATAATTGCAGGCCTTCAGAAGACCTTCTGAGAATTGGAACCTCAGACCAGACACACAGTCACTTCATCATTGGCTTTACCTTGAAAGAATGTAATAGATCATAGCAAGGCAGGACTCTGGGACTGCACAATGTTGGTCAAGGGTACTGTAGAAAAGGCAAGAAGAATTTGTGTGGGGAGAAGAAAGAGAAAGATGGAATGTGAAAAGAAGAGGGAGAGAGGGAGGGCAAGGGAGACAGAATATGTGTAATGAAAGAAACATAATAGAGGGGAGAGGATTCTCATCATTCCTTTACCACTGGAGAGCACAAGACAGAAGAGGGTTCTCAGGGGCAGCAGCTTCTACCTCACCCTAGAGAGTTTATTATGCATGTGCATAAATTCAATGTGCAGGGTTGCAAAAGGGCTGTGGATGTGGCCTGTTGCCTGAACAAGAAATCTCATCCGTAAAAGATGGCAAGATACATTATTGCTGTAAATGAGGCATCATGGCTCACTTTCTTTGCCAGGTGCAAGAGGTGAAGGTGAGTGCAGAGTGAGCATCTGTGTACTGTTTGGGCCAGGGGAGCTTCCTAGAGGGTCAGGTTCAGAGAAAGTGCTTGGTGGGGTGCTAGGATGAGTTCCATCAACATCTCTGGACTTCAAGGAGCTACAGATAGCTATCCAAAAGGGGGTACATACTTGCTCATGGTAATTTCAAATGATAGTTCAACTTGGAACCTACAAAGAGCCTAAAATATACTCCACGGAAATAACCACGTATTCCTGGTTCAAAATGTGAGCTCTGAGTTTGCTGCTTCACCATCATTGACTCTAACTCTCTGGAACTGTAAGCCCAAACAAACCTACCCTTCTGTAAGCTGTCATGGTCAAGGCATTTTATCACAGCTATAAAAGAGTAATTAATGTACCACCCCTCTTCTCCTGCCTCCAGGTTCAGGCATCTATTCTAGAGAAGACCAGTGACTTGACATTAAACCAATGCTCTGAACATTAGATGTTTGAAATTGAGGCTGCTTGTTCAACCTCAAATCATCATAAAGATGTACATCTTCTCATAGTAAATAAAAAGTTCTGTAACTGTTAGATATTCTGTCCAACAGCTAAATAAGAGGACAATGGAGGAAAAATTAAGTTCTGTCTACTTTGAGATTTCACCTTAACACTTACGAGAATGGCTAAATCAACAAAACAAACGACAGTTCATGCTGGCAAAAATATGGAGTAAGGAGAACACACAGATTGCTGATGGGAGTTCAAACTCACAGAGTCACTATGGAAATCAGTGGGATACTTTCTCAGGAAGATGGGAATTGATCTGCTTTAAGATCCAGCTATACCACTCAGGTATATACCCAAAGGATGCTTCATCCTACCACAGGGACACTTGCTCAACCATGTTCATTGTTGCCTTCTTCATAATAGTCAGGAATTAGAAACCAAGATATCTCTCAACAGGAGAATACATAAAAACATGGTACATTTACACAGTGGAATATTATTTGACCATTAAAAATGAAATCATAAAATTCTCAGACCCAGAAAGACAAATACAATCAGTGCCTGGCCCATCCATTACCAGAGAAACTTCCTCCTACATGAGAACAAATACAGAGACCCACAGCTAGACAGTATGCAGAGTGAGAGAGCTTGGGACACTCAACACTAGACAGAATATTTCCATCAAGTCCCTACCCTTACAGCTCAGGGAACTCTTTGGAAGAGGAAGTAGAAAGAATGTAAGAACTAGAGAGGATGGAAGACACCAAGGACACAAGGCCCTCTAAATCAACAGGCTGGATGTGCCTATGAACTGACAGAGACTGAGGCAACATGTACAGAGTCTGCCAAGGTCTACACCAGATAGAGTCTGTCTTAGTTTGGATTTTTATTGCTGTGAGGAGATACCATGACCATGACAACTTGTATAAATGAAAACATTTAGTTAGATTGGATCACTTAAATTTCAGAGGTTCAGTCTATTATCATCATGACCAGAGCATAGCTACATGTAGGCAGACATGGTGCTGGAGCTGAGAGTGCTACATCTTACAGGCAATGGGAAGCTGTCTGACAGTCACACCTACGGGAAACTAGAGCAAAGGAGACCTCAAAACCCTCCCTCACACTTCCTCCAACAAAAGCACATCTCCTGATAGTGCCACTCCCTTTGGGGGCCATTTTTCTTCAAACCACTACAGTGTTCTAAAGTTGAAAGGGATGGTCACATGCCCCCATCCTTAATCCAGAAACTATCTGAAATTGATAACCATTTGCAAACAAAAATTTAGTTTTCTCCCAGGGAATCTTACTAGAGAAACAAATTACTCTTAAAAGTAGGCTGAATGTCCAACAGCAGATAGATAATGAAAAATGAACTCATGGCTTCTTTGGAGGTTCCTTGTCTTATGTCATGTCAGGGCTATTTTATTTAATCTTATTTTTTATATCTATATATATTTCTCTTTTTATCCTATAGGTTGTTTGGGTATATATTATGGTTTCCAGTTTAGTGTTTTTATAATATTCCTAAGTATGGGAATGTATATCATTTGTGCATTTTCTTGGGTTCTTCTCCTTGCTTGTTTTGTCCAATTCCAATGTGTTTCATCTTAGGATACTATATTTTGCTTTCCTATTATTACTTAGAATCCTGTTTGTTTTCTAATGAGAGACAAAAAAAATGACAGATCCGAATAGGAGGGGAGGTGGAGGGGAACTGGGGAGAAGTAGAGAGAAGAAGAACTATAATTCAGTTCTCTGTAAATGAAAGGAGAAAATGAAATTTAAAATATTACATATCTTTTTAAAAAAATGTTTTGCTTTTTTAAGATTTGATCCATTGTTCGCTCTCCTGCTATGTTCCTGTTCTTAGAAACCACAGGAAGGAGGCAGTTAGGAGGCAATTGTCATTCAGATGCACAGGAAGGAAAATGTTTAATATTCAAATATTCTGACCTAAGGCTTTGTATGGTTTAGCTTAAATGTTTCATAGGTGTCTCTGATGAAGTATGTTCACAAGGGAATGTCCTACCTCAAAGTCTCTTCCCCCTTAGGCCTAGATTCAGTTTCCAGAATTCTTAGTTTGTAAGATTTTTGTTGTTGTTTAGACAAAGTCTTACTATAGAATCTTAATTGACTGTAATATGAAGTTTCTGGCCCAGACTTTTCAGCCTAGCCCTGAGATTTAGACCAGTTTCCAGCCCTACTGCTGCTTAACCCCAAATAATCACACAAAGACTTACATTAATTTCATGCTGATTGGCATATGGCTCAGACATATAACTTGCTAATTCTTAATTTTTAAACTAACCCATAATTTCTATCTCGTTCAGCCATGTGGCTTCATACCTTTTCTCAGAGCAGCATTTCGACTTCTTTCCTTTGTATCTGCTGGTGTCTCTCCTGGTGTCTGCTCTGCTCTTCCTGTTCCCAGAGTTCCCTTAGTTTAGTAGTCCTGCCCACACTTCCTGTCTGCCTTCTGGCCAATCAGTCTTTTTATTAAACCAATCGGAGGGACAAATATTTACAACATAACAGAACATAATCCCACTGCAGCTGGCTTAGAACTTGCTACGTAGGTCAAACTTGCCTGGAAACCACACAGATCAGTATGCCTCTGCCTCTGCCGCTGTCTCTGCCTGAGTGCTGGGGCTGAAGACACACAGCACTGTAACCAGCTTGATTTGCATTTAAAATATGTAGTACTTTGTTGGGCGCAGGATACACCTATTACAAACTAGTCATGGGGGAGAAGGCAGGGAGGAGAGAAGAATGGAGGAAAAGAAAGGGGAACTGGAGGCCTGACAGAAGAGAGGGGAAGAAGCTGAAAAGGAGGCCAGGTTTGTTTCCTACCACATATGCAGGGGAGTGCCATTCTGTATTACATCCATGGCCTAAGATCATGGGAGGTTAACCACACAATACTAGAGGACATAGAGTTTGCTCATCATGGCTCATTGTGAGCCACAGCAGGCACTTCAATATCATAGGTACAACCTACTCTTGACTTAGCCCCACAGATGCCATGGCAAGCAGATGGAGAGTGGGTTATTATGGTTGAGAAAGGGATGTCACCACATCAGAAGACCTATCTGTTGACCTTGATGTATCACAGGCAGCCTTTGGAATCCACAAAGTTCTTTTTCTCTTCCTAACCTTCTGTTTACTTGTCTACATATGAGGTAACAACATGACGACTCTTTATCTCGCTGGAAGGCACAGAAACTCTATGATGTACGCCATGCTCGGATCCCCCTTGAAGACCAAGGTCAGTATTCCCTCAGCTCTCAGGCATGAGGACTGTTGGTAGCTCTCTGCCAAGTTCCCCTCTGGGAACTGCCCTGTGCTTTCACTATTTCAATGACTCATTTATCCAAGTTTATTAGATTTGTTTTATGTGCATGAGCATTTGCCTGCATGTATGTGTGCGTAGCATGGGTGTGTCTGGTGTCCCCAGAGATCAGAAGAGGTGTCAGATTTCCAGTTCTAACTGGAGTAACAGAGGGATGTGAGCTGCCATGTGGGTAATGAAACCTGAGCCCAGGTCCCCTACAAGAGCAGCCAGTGCTATCACCTGCTCAGCCAGTTCTCCAGCCCCATCATGGATGTCAGTTTAAAACAACTCTAGAGTACAGCCCTTTTCAAGGGATTATACAGATATTCACCACTTTTTTTTTTTTCTCAGCCACACCAGACATGGTTTAGACCCAAAGGCTTTGCATGTGTGACATTTTCCCTTCTAAGATGCTCTTCCTCCACATGACTATCTCCACTACTTCCTCAAAATCCTTGTGTGAATGAATCCTGACATCCTCCCTGGCTACTGCACTCAGCCTGTGCCCTTTTCTTCCTGAGACCTCGTTACTGTGATCTTGGTATGGGTTTCATTCTGTTTGTATCATTGCTTATGAGCTGCAGTGGATCAGTTAAAGATTAGTACATATGAGTGCAGAACATACTATACTGATGAACGTGAGAAGTGTCAGATTCACAGATGTAGGTAGCATCAGTAAATAAATATTGCTGATAAACTTCCTTAACAATGCTTTGCATTTTTCTATGTAGAAATGTCCAGCATTGACAAGATACTCTAATCTATGTGGCTGTAAACAAAAACATGTAAAGGTACAAACATGGTATATACACTCAAGGGCATTTAAAAATATCTGTGCAGTTAGTTTGACAAGGACAAAAGCAATGCATACTGGTAGCTGATATCAGTATCTAGCTCCTTCATCTCATTTCTGTGACATGGAGCCAAGGAAGGACCTTCTTGTATCATTTTAGTATCTCTTCTCTTTCGCCAGGGAAACTAAAATTAATGGTGACAGGCTGCAGAATTCCAAAGCCAGATGCTGCCACCTAGTCTATGGGCACATTCTCCTCTGCCATTTTTTCCTTCACTGGGGCCCATGAATTCCTAATCACAACATTGTTTTCTGAGAGGTACTAAGCCTACCTACATATCCTTCCCCCAAACTCTACGTGAGGGAGACACATCGTCTGTCTTCTGAAGTTTACCTGGCTGCTCTGCTCCCTTTGCCTAGATTCCAGGTCTTGGAACTTACACAGATTCTTCACCCAGTAGACAAAGGGGCTGAGCTAGGTCTGCTAGCAGTCATCTCTGATTTTAGCTGTTAGCCTCAAAGTTTCTGTGAGGTATTTGCCAGTGATTTCTTTACCCATCCAGGTTACTGGAGTTCACATACTTGGCAATAACAGGAAGGAAATGGATCTCCTGGCAACACCTGGCAGGAAAACAAATACAAGCCAAAAGCTCTTTGGTCTCCATGGTGATCGGTGCCTTCAGCTGGGCCAAATCCGTTTTTGTTTTTGTTGTTTCGTTTTGTTTGGTTTTTCCAGGAAGGCTTTGAAAGAGACAGAGAAGATAGGACTGAGTCACATTCACCACCTCTCAGAAGACACTCTAAAAAATGTGACTGGACCTTCACAAGCTCCACTGGAGCTTTTGCATAAACTCCAGGGATCAATCTCATCCCTGGCATGTGAGACAACTCTGATTCAGACCCTGTGAATGGATGGCACTCTCTGATTGTCCTTGCAGATTATCTGTCACACTCCAAGAGGACTTCATTGTTGTGGGATACTATAGAAGAGCCTGGGTGATTTGCATTATGCAAAGCTGAGCCTTTGGAAATATCAAGTACTTGGGAAAGAGTAAAAGTGACAACCCTAATACTTTGGAAGAATTCAAGGCAGTGGAGAAGTGTGTCCAAGTGGCCTTAAACACATTTAAAATGTCGTGGAATAATTGGATGGCCTTGGGAAGCCTTTCAAAAGCATAGTAGAAGAATAACAGATGCATATGAAAAACAGAGAAGAGCTAAGGTTTTTGTGGGGGTCTCTTTCTAACTATTTCAGAGGGTAACAAACAAATCCCATCACTCTAAACTTGGCAGTCCTGCAATGGGAAAACAGCCCTGTCTCCCCTCCACCCTCTGGACATGCAGGTGGCTTGGGTGCTATTTATGTCTTGAATGACAGGAATGTGCTCTGTGTAGATAAGTGGAGAAGCATCTCTTAAAAGGATTCTTTAAAAGACCAGCTGTATGGAAAGATAAAGCCATGCCAGGAGAGTTCAAAAGCCTGTCCAAGTTCCAGTATCTGAGGTAAATACCTACAGGTGACATGCCCCAGGTACCATGGTACACTAGAGATAGACACTATGATATAATTTTTTATTTATAGTTCATCAAAACATCACATGAGCAAAATACCATCTTTAAGGTTTATCTTTGTTTATATTATTTGTCTGTCTTATTATTCTCAA
>PVIH01016058.1:10000-47087 GCA_004025045.1 Sigmodon hispidus
ATTCATCCGTGTGATTCTGGGGATTTTTCTGGAGGTCGCTGAGACCGGGCAGAACAATAATATGCACACACACACACACACACACACACACACACACACACACACACACACACACAACTGAGGTCAAAGTTTAGTTTTGGTTTTTAATAGACAGGTCGTGGGTTTATGTCCAGTGATAGAAGATTTAGAGTGGCCTCAAAGGCTAACTACTTTGTAGAACATATGGATCAAAATCTGATGGTTCAAAGGATTAACCAAGGCACTAAATAATTAAAATCAAGCATTTAGAAGTATTTTATTAGTTGTATTTATGTACATATAAGTGTGCTTGTGTGAGCTTATGTGTATTATCTGTGTACAGGTGCCCCAGAGGACAGGGTGCACCACATCTCACAGGACTGAAGTTACAGGCAGTTGTGAGCAGTTCAATGTGGGTATTAAAAAAACCTCACCAAGGTCTTCCAAAAGAGAAGTACATGCTTGTAACCTCTGAGCCATCTATCTGGTCCCAAATTATGCTTCTTCCTTCCTTCCTCTTTCTCTTCCTTCCTTTCTCACTTTTTTTTTCTTCCCACCCCAACTACAGTTTCCTCTCTTCCTGTTCCTCTTCCCTCAGTTCCTCCTCTCCAGCCTCTCCTCAATCTATTCCTATTTAGGAAAGGCCAGGCCTCCCGTGAATATCAAGACAACATGCCATATCAAGTTGCAGTAAGACTAAGCACCTCTCTTCATATATTTAACATGCGGAATTGGGTCCCAAATGCTGGCAAAAGAGTCAGAGACATCCCTGGCTTCCACTGTTAGGGGTCCTGCAGTAAGATCAAGCTACACAACCATAACATACATGCAGAGGGCCTAGGTCAATCCCATGCAGACTTCCTGCTTGCCAATTTAGGTTCTGTGAGCCCTTACAAGCCCAGGGATTCTGCATCTGTTTCCATCAGTTGCTGAATGAAATCTCTAATAATAATTGGGAGAGACACAAATCTATGAGTATAGAATACCATTGGGCATCATTACGTTGAAAGCTTTTTATTTGTTTATTTATTTATTTATTTTGCCAGTCATGTTTGGTTTTGTCCTAGGTCTCTGGGCCATTCACTGTCTGGGTCCTGGAGCTTCAGGCACTGTCAGTGGTGGGCTCACTCTCCCGGCATGACTCTCAGACTAGACCAGTCATTGGTTTGTCACTCCAACAATCTTTGTGCCACCCTTACTCAGAATATTCCATAGGCAGGACAGACTACAGGTCAAAGGTCTTTTGGCTGGGTTGATGAAGTTGCAAGAATTCAGGTTGTATAAAATGAGACTCTGAGTAAAATATCAGAGAAAATATCAGAGAAGGGAAGCACCATAGTCAATTCTCACCCAGCTGTCTTGCAACTTCCTCAGCCTCGTTCCTGGTTGCTTCTGCCTGTTGCTTCTGCCAATAGCTTCTCTTCTCTGTTGGGTTTCTACAGCCCATATATACCCTAATCCCATCCAGGTTAGGATTAAAGTCGTGTAGTACTCTATTTCGTATCTAGCCTTGAACTCTCAGAGAAAGTTCTGAGTCTGGAGTTGTGGGATTAAGGGTGTGGGTCACCACTCCTGCTTTCCCTGTGCTGGGATTAAAGGTGTGTGCAGTTGAATTTCAGCTGTTTATCTTTGTACTCAAGGATCAAGAATTTCCTGAGCTGTCTGCAAAGGATTTGACTGTGCACTCTCTCCAGTATTCAGGTTTTATTAAATATGTAATATATACCCACAGGTTGGTATCCTAATCTCTCCACTGGAAGTCTTGCCTCTATTGCTAGGAGTCTTAGCTGGAGCCATCCTTGTAGATTCCTGGGAACTTCCCAGGTTTCTGCTTCACCCTGAAGTGCTGCCCATTTCCAGTCATCATTTTTAGTACTCACTCCCCTATTCCACACACCCCACCTGATGCCTCAAGTTCCTCACTCATCCCCAGTCCACTCATGAAATCTATTCTATTTCCCCTTCACAGGGAGATCAAAGCACCCCCACCCTGCACTTAAACCCTCTTGACCTAGTCTCTCTGGGTCTATGGATTATAGAATAGTTATCCTTTCTTTTGCAGCTAATATCTACTTATAAGTGAGATCATCCCATGTTTGTATCCTGGTCTGGGTTACCTCACTCAGTCCCTCTCCTACCTCACCCTACATTTCAGAAACCCTCTGTTTCTGTTAAGGAAACGGAGGACTTCCATGGAAATCAACAAAAGGTGGTAATATCAAGTTTCTATAAGACTAAGCACCGCCCAGGTATTAAGATTGGGCAAGGTGGTCCCATATGAGGAGTAGGGTACCAAAAGTCAATCAAAGAGTCAGAGACAGCCCATGTTCCCACTTTTAGGAGTCCCACAAGAGGACCAAGCTACACAAGTGTAACATGCAGAGTGCCTAGGTCAAGACCCTGTAGGCTCCCTGAAGGTTGATTCAGTCTCTGTGAGCCCCCATGAGCCCAGGTTAGTTGATTCTGTGAGGTCTTTTTGTGGTGTCCTTGACCCCTCTGGCTCCTACAATTTTTTCCTCCCCTTGTTCTGTAGGATTCTCCTATCTTTGTCTAATGTTTGGCTGTGGGTCTGCATCTGTGTCCATCAGTTGATGGATGACAATTGGGCAACTCACCAATCTGGTCACAGAAAATGGCCAATTCAGGCTGCATATTTGCTATTGCTAGGAGTCCTAGATTAGATGTGAGATTGGTGAAGACTTGTTTCTTTTCCATTTTATAAACTGTATTTTTGTCCTGTTAATGATGTCCTTTGTCTTACAAAAGCTTTTCTGTTTCATAAGGTCCCATTTACTAATTGTCAGTCTTAGTGTCTGCACTAGTGGTTTCCTATTCAGGAAGTGGTCTCCTGTACTAAGGCATTCAAGACTATTTCCCACTTTCTCTTCTATCAGTTCAGTGTATCTCAGTTTATGCTGAGGTCATTGGATTTGGACTTGAGTTTTGTGTGCCAGGTGATAGATACGAATCTATTTGCATTCTTCTGCTGCAAGCTGCAGGAATATAAAGTATAAACTCAGCTGTCATTTGACAAGGTTGACCCATTAGAATCAGGGATTCCCATGACAGAGTAAACCAAAACACAGGGGGTTTGGTGCAGTTGGCTTTGAATGTATTGGCTGTTTCCTGCAGTGAATCTCTTGTGTGTAATTGTAGCCTTGCCATCTGTTAATACCTTGGGATTCATTTCCCAAGAACTTCTAGCAGTGTGATTGATTATTGATTGGTCACAATTTCCCTATGCTTTGGGGGCATATCAATAACTTCCCCCAGCTTTGTGTGAAAACAGTCATGCAGGCAGAGACCTTTTCCCCACAATTGGATCTTTGTTCCTTTTTCCAACATAGACTTAGAGTCTGCCCTCTTGAAATTATCTTTATTAGTAGGCATTTAGCCAGTGTCAGTATCCAGACAAAAGTATTTCATTTGAGACAATTTCAGACACCCAAGGACATCTTGTAGATGGATGGGGCACACGTGTGCCCTGAGATCACCTCACCTGCAGATAAGAAAACCCATTCCCAGGTAACTTCACTAACCTTAAATTCTTAACTCATGTACTTACTTTCACTTCAGTTTATTAACACAAGATTTTAGCCTAGAGATTTACTGCTTGAGATATAATGGGAAAGGCAATCAACCATTTGTTAGTTCCCAAGAAAAAGTAAACTTTCCTACTGACTAGCTGAAGACCTCCACCTTAGCTAGAGCAGCTGGCAGATACCAGGTTCTGTTTCTTATTAAAATAAAGCTTAATCTTCATTTTTTCCCTACAGTCTAGGTGTAATCCTTAGATCTAATAAGTCTTCTTTAGCAACTTAGTGAAAATACTACTGCAGGAAAAAAAAAAGCCACACCTATTCCTACACTGCTTACACAGATTGCCTCAGTAACCAAGGATACATGGGGAACTATTTGGAAGCAATTCATAGATAAAAGACAGTTTTACTTATTCATGGTTTTTACTGATTAATAGACTTTTAACCTTATATATAGCCACATTTAGTTGTAGTCTGTAGTCTGAGCACATAGTTTTCCCCTTTGTTGATTTAATCCTTAGTTGACCTCACCAGGAAACTTCCACTAGCCATACCCACCTTGTGTCATATGTAAAAACTGGCAGTTACTGCCCTGTGTGTGAATCTTATCACCTGTCTCTATGACTCCGAGAATTTCAAGCCTTGCATTGCGTTGCTATAGAATTACTGCTTATAAGTGTGTATAAGCTGCTAACCTCACTACAGGTTGTTGTGGTTTGCTTGGAATGATAAAGACATGGGTTGAAAGAGCACACTGTGAGTAAAATCATTTCTATACCCTCATATAGACTCCTCAGTTGGTTTGTAGAGACTTCCTTGGACTCTGGAAGAAATCTTTTAGAGCAAACACCTAAAAGCTTTTGTTATTCTTCCACTTACAGACACTGTTTGACCAGCATTATTTTGTGAAGATGCTTCCTTTTTTTTTTTTCCATTGTATGGTTTTGGCTTTTATTTTTGTAGAAAATTGGTGTCCATAGGGGTGTGGATTTACATGAACATTTTCTATTTGATCCCATTGATCCACCAGTCCGTTTTTGTGCCAACACACATGCAGTTTTTATTCCTATATCTCTGTAGTAAAGCTTGAAATCTGAGGTGGTGACCTCTGAAAGTTCTTTTATCATACAGAATTATTTTACCTATCCAGGCTTAGTATTTTTACATATGATGCTGAGTATTGGTTTTTCAAGGTTTAAAAAGAATTGTGTTGAAATTGTAATGGATATTGCATTGAATTTTTAGATTGTTTTTGGTAAAGTGGCCATTTTTCACTATGTTAAACCTACCCATACATGAGCATGGAAGATCTTTATCTTTTGATATTTTCTCCATTTTCTTCCAAGACTTGAAGTTCTTGTCAGACAGTTCTTGTATTTGCTTGATTAGAGTTACACCAAGATATTTTATATTGTTGGTGGCTATTGTGAAGGATATTGTTTTCCTAATTTCTTTCTTGCCTCCTTTATCATTTGTATGTAAAAGAACTACTATTTTTTGTTGTTTTTAGCTAGTCTTTTTTGTTATCTATTTATTTATCATCATTTATTACTATATAAATGACACATTTGTACTGAAATTTCTTTAAAAAGATACAGCATTGAGAATATCTTAAAGGGAGAAACTTGATAAACACAGCTTCAATTTAACAATAGTTGTAGTTAGTTTGTTCCTATGTAGGCATATTAAATAATGAAAACAACTGTTCTCCGTGTCTTTTTTCTCTAAGATATGTGGACCATTTGAAAAAAAAATAATCTAAGGCAACTTAAGCCAGGTTAGGCTCAGCTACAAATGAAGAAAGCACAGTAGGTCACAGCTAATGCCCACAGATGCACTATGGCCACCACAAATTCCTGCTAAGCAACCCTTCTACAGTCAGACCAGAAGTTTTTTTGTTGTGGTGGTGGTGGTTTTGTGTGTGTGTGTGTCTGTGTGTGTGTGTGTTTTAAATCACTTTATTCACCCATCATCTTTCAATGAAATAATAATGCTTTTCCTTAAAGTTCACTAATGAGTGAATACATCCCCTGCTTATCCTTCTGGGTTTGTGAGACCTTGCTCAGGAAGATATTCTCCAAATCTATCCATTTGTCTGCGAATTTTAGTATATCATTTTTTCTTATTGCTGAAGAAAGTACATACATTGTGTAGATGAAGCACAGTTTGTTAATCCATTTGTCAGTTGAGGGACATCTAGGTTCTTGCTATTATGAATAATGCTTCTATGAACACAGTGAAGCTATGATTTGGGGGTGTGAATGTGCGTCTTTAGGGTGTATGCCCAATAGTGATATTGCTTCATCCATGGGGAGATTAATTCCCAGTTTTCTGAGAAACCACCATACTGCATTCCAGAGTGGCTAAACAAGTTTACACTCCCACCAAAAAAAGAGGAGTGTTCCCCTTGCTCTGCAACCTCTCCAACATAGGCTGTCATCTGTGGTTTTAATCTTAGCCATTCTGTCAGGTGTATGGTTAGGTATCTCAAAGTTGTTTTGATTTGCATTTCTCTGATGGCTAAAGATATTGAGCACTTTTTCAAGTGCCTTTCAGCCATTTGTAATTCTTCTGCTGAGAATTCCCTTTTTAGTTCTGATCCCCATTTTTTAATTGGGTTATTTAGGTTTCTGAGCTGTAGTTTCTTGAGTTCTCTATATATTTTAGAGATCAGTCCTCTGTCACTTGTAAGGTTGTTGAAAATCTTTTTCCATTCTGTAGGCTGATATTTGTCTTATTGACTATGTCCTTGGACTTACAGAAGCTTGTCAGTTTCAGGAGGTCCCACTTATTGATTGTTGCTCTTAGTGTCTGTATTAGTGGTGTTATGTTTAAGAAGTGGTCACCTGTGCGAATGCGTTGGAGGGTATTTCTCACTTTCTTTTCTATAAAGTTCAGTGGAGCTGGGTTTATGTTGAGGTCTTTGATCCACTTGGATTTGAGTTTTGTGCAGGGTTATAGGTTTGGATCTATTTGCATTTTTCTACATACTGCCATGCAGTTATGCTAACACAATTTGTTGAAGATACTATCTTTTTTCCATTGAATATTTTGGGCCTCTTTGTCAAAAATCAGGTGTTCATAGGTATGTGTGCTAATATCAGGGTCTTCAATTTGATTCCATTGATCCACAAGTCTTTATGCCAGTACCCGGCTGTTTTTATTACTGTAGCTCTATACTATACCTTGAAGTTGGGGATGGTGATGCCTCCTGAGGTTTTTTTGTTGAGCAAAATTGTTTTGGTAATCCTGGCTTTCCTGTTATTTCAAATGAAATTGAGTATTGCTCTTTCAAGGTCTATAAAAAATTGTGTTGGTATTTTGATGGGAATTGCTTTGAATCTGTACATTGCTTTGGTAGGACTGCCATTTTAATATGTTGATCCTACCTATCCAGGAACGTGGGAGATCTGTCAATTTTCTGATATCCTCTTCAATTTCTTTGTCTAGTGATTTAAAGTTTTTGTCAAACAGATTAGAATCAGAATGAAAAGGGAGATATAATGACAGACACCCAGGTACAGGTCATACTTTGAAAATCTATACTAAAATGGAAAACCTAAAAGAAATGGATAGCTTTCTGGACAAGTATCAATTACCAAAATTAGCAGATTAAAGACCTAACCAGACCTATAACACCAAAGAAAATTGAAGCTGTTATTAAAAGTCTCCCAAATTAAAAAAAAAAGAAAAGAAAAAAAGCCTAGGACCAGATCGTTTCACTGCAGAATTCTACCAGACATTCAAAGAACTAATACCAATACTCCACAAACTGTTCCACAAACTGAAGGAACGCTGCCAAACTCTTTTTAAGAGGCCCAAACTACTCAAAGATGCACCAAAAAAAGAGAGTTACAGATCAATCTCCCTCATGAACACTGATGCAAAAATACTCAACAAAATTCTGGCAAACCAAATACAACAACATATAAAAAAAGTCATCCACCATGATCAAGTAGGCTTCATTCCAGAAATGCAGGGATAATTCAACATATGAAAAACTGTAAAAGTCATCCACCATATAAACAAATTGAAGGAAAAAAAAAAACACATAATCATCTCCTTACATGCTTAAAAAGCCTTTGACAAAATCCAACACTCCTTTATGATAAAAGTCCTGGAGAGATCAGGAATACAGGGAAAATACCTAAACATAATAAAGACAATTTACAAAAAGCCGACCGCCAACATCAAACTAAACAGAAAAAAAAACTCAAAGCAATCCCACTAAAATCAGGAACTACACAAGGATGTCCCCTCTCTCCTTATCTATTCAATATAGTTCTCAAAGTTTTAGCTAAAGCAAAAAGAAAATGAAAAGAGATTAAGGGGATACAAATTGAAAAAGAAGAAGTGAAACTATCTCTATTTGCAGGTGATATGATTGTATACCTAAGTGATCCACAAAATTCTACCAGGGAACTTCTACAGCTGATAAACACCTTTAGCAAGGTAGCAGGATACAAGATTAACTCAAAGAAATCAGTAGCCTTCCTATACACTGAAGATAAACAGGCTGAAAAAGAAACAAGGAAAACATCACCCTTTAGCTAGTCTTATATCCAAGCACTTCAGTGAAGGTTTTTATCAGCTGTAACAATTCTCTGGTAGAAGTTTGGGGGTCACTTTTATCATCTGAAAATAATGATTCTTTGACTTTTTCCTTTCCAATATATCCCCTTGATCTTCTTTAGTTGTCTTATTGCTCTAGGTAGAACTTGGAGTATGATATGGCGATAGTAGACAGACTTGTTTTGTTCTTGAAATTAGTGGAATTGTTTTGAGTTTTTCTCCATTTAATTTAATTTGATGTTGCCTATAGGCTTAATGTAAATTTCCTTATTATGTTTAGTTATGTCCCTTATTTCTTAAAAGCTTTTATCATTAAGGGGTATTGAATTTTTTCTAAAACTTTTTCAGCATTTAATAAGATGGTTTTTTTTCTTTCACTTTGTTTATATGATAGATTACATTGACTTTTTTTGTACATTGAATCTTCCCTGCGTCTCTTGGATAAGCCTGCTTGATCGTAGTAGGTGATCTTGATGTGTTCTTGGATTCAGTTCGCAAGTATTTCATTGAATATTTTTGTATCAATTTTCATGAGGGATATTGGTCTAAAATTCTATTTTTTTTTGTTGAGTCTTTATATGGTTTAGGTATAAGAGTGACTATAGCCTCGTAAAATAAAATTGGCAGTGTTCCTTCTGTTTCTATTTTGTGGAATAATTTGAGAAGTATTGATATAAGCTGTTTTCTGAAAATCTGTTAGAATTCTGTACTTAAACTGTCTAGTTCTGAGCTCTTTTGGGAGGGAGGACTGGGAGACTTTTGATGGCTGTTTTTATTTCCTTAGGAGTTATAAGTCTATTTAAATTGTTTATCTAATCTTGATTAAACTTTGTAAGTGATATCTGTCAAGAAATTTGTCCATTTCTTTTAGATTTTTTTTGATCTTGTAGAGTAGATTTTTCAGGTATGACCTAATGAGTCTCAGTTTCCCTCGTTGTCTGTTGTTATCCCTCTTCTTGTTTCTGATTTGGTTAATTTGGATATTCTCTCTTTGCCTTTCAGTTATGTTGGATAAATACTTGTCTATCTTGTTGAATTTCTCTAGGAACCAACTCTTTATTTCATTGATTCATTTCTTTTTGTTTCTATTTTATTGATTTCAGCTCTCATTTTGATTATTTCCTGCCATCTATTTCTGTGGGGTATTACTTCTTTTTTGTTCCAGAACTTTCAGGTGTGCTATTAAGTTGCTAATCTGAGATCTCTGTATTTTTTTTTTTTTTTTTTATGAAGACATGTAATGCTGTGAACTTTTTTCTTAGCACCACTTTCATTGTGTCCCATAAGTTTGGGCATGTTGTGCATTCACTTTCATTGAATTCTAGGAAGCCTTTTACTTCTTTATTTATTCCTTGACATAATATTTATTCAGTAGAGTGTTGTTCAGTTTCCAGGTGCTTATAGGCTTTCTGTTGTATTTGTCTTTGTTGAATAGCTATAATTCATGGTAGTCTAATAGAATGCAGAAGGGTATTTCAATTTCCTTATATCTTTTGAGACTTGCTTTGTGACAATGTATGTGGTCAACTTTGAAGAATTTTCCATGAGGTGCTGAGAAGAAAGGATATTTTTTTGTTTTTAGGTAAAATGTTCTGTAGACATCTGATAGATCCATTTGATTCATAATATGTTAGCTCTAGTATTTTCCTGTTTAGTTTTTGTCTGGATGATCTATTCATTGGTAAGAGTGGGGTTTTGAAGTCTCCTACTATCAATGTGTGAGGATCAATTTGTGATTTAAGCTTCAGTAGATTTTTTTTACAAATGTGGGTGCTCTTGTGTTTGGGTCATTGGTGTTGATAGCTGGACCTTGGTGGATTTTTTCCTTTAATGAATATGGCATGTCCTTTCCCATATATTTTGATTAATTTTTGTTTGAAGTCTATTTTGTTAAATGTTAGAATAGCTCTACTAGCTTATCTTTTCCTTGAAAATTTTTTTCACACTACTCTGAGTTAATGTCTATCTTTGATGTTGAGGTATGTTTCTTGTATGCAGCAGTAGGATAGATCTTGCTTTTGTATTCATTCTATCTATCTGTGTATTTTTTATTGAGGAATTAAGTCCATCAGTATTGAGAACTATCAGAGACAATTTCTATTATTGTGCTATAGTTGATGGTTTATGTGTGTGTGGTTTTCTTTCACTGGGTTACTCTATTATGAGATTATTTATTTCCTGTGTTTTTGTGGGTATAGTTAAGCTCCTTGAGTTGGAGTTTTCCTTCTAGTACCTTTTATAGGGCTGGATATATAGATAGATATTGTTTAAATTTGACTTTATTATAAAATATCTTGTTTTCTACATTTATGGCTATTGAAAGTTTTGCTGAGTATAGTAGTTTTGGCTGGAATCTGTGGTTTCTTAGAGTCTGAAGATCATCTGTCCAGGCCTTTCTGGCTGCCTTTATATGATATCTGGTATTTTTATTGTAATATAAAGTTTCTGGCCTGTCTAGCTTGTGGTCCAGACCCACAGACCTGCAGTCCCACAGAAACACACTGATGCTTTATTAATTTTATACTGATCAGCCTATTGCTCTGGCATATTGCTAGCTAGTTCTTGCTCTTAAACTAACCCATTATTTTTATCTTGTTCAGCCATGCAGCTTGGTACCTTTACTCAGCAGCATTTCAACTTCTTTCCTCTGTGCCTCTCTGTCATCTCTGCTCTGCTCTTCCTGTTCCCAGAGATTTTTTAATCTAGTAGCCCTGCCCACATTTCCTGTCTGCCTTCAACCAATCAGCATTTTTATTAAACCAGTAGGCAGGACAATTATTTACACTGTAAAAGAACATAGTCCCGGGGCTGGAGAGATGGCTCAGCGGTTAAGAGCACCGTCTGCTCGTCCAGAGGACCCGGGTTCGATTCCCAGCACCCACATGGCAGCTAACAACTGTCTGTAGTTCCAGTTCTAGTCAAACACCAAGGCAAATAAATAAATAAAAGTGTTTTTTTTTAAAAAAA
Source organism: Sigmodon hispidus (assembly GCA_004025045.1). Classification (NCBI taxonomy): domain Eukaryota; kingdom Metazoa; phylum Chordata; class Mammalia; order Rodentia; family Cricetidae; genus Sigmodon; species Sigmodon hispidus. The sequence goes on from PVIH01016058.1 coordinate 21,097, forward strand.
AAAAAAAGAAAAAAAAGAACATAGTCCCACTACATTTTATCTTGCAGCTTTTAATATTCTTTCTTCTCTATGTTTGATCTTTTGATTAGAATGTAGTGAGAGATCTTTATTTTCTGATCCAATCAATTTGGTGTTCAGCATGCTTTTGGTACCTTTATAGGCATGCATTGTTTAGGTTAGAAAAATAGTACATATCAATTTGTTAAGAATACTTTCTGGGTCTTTGAGCTATGAATTTTTTTCTTCTATTAATAATATTCTTAGGTTTGATCTTTTCAGTGTTCCAGATTTCCTGTATATTTTGTGTCAGAAGTTTTTTATGTTTAACATTTTTTTGACTGATGTATCTTTTTTCATTATGTCTTTAATGCTTGAGATTTTTCTCTTCTTTCTCTTATATTCAGTTGATGATAATTATATCTGTAGTTTCTGTTCACTTACCTATATTTTTTATTTCCAGAATTGTCTAAGTTTGTGTTTTCTTCTGTTTTCATTTCCAGGTCTTAAACCGTTTTGTTTGTTTTCTTTATTTATTTTTTTTTTCTTGGCTTCCTTGAAATTTTATAAAGGATTATTTATTTCCTCTTTAAGGACCTCTGTCAACTTCATAAAATTTGTTTTAAGGTTTGTGTGTGTGTGTATGTGTGTGTGTTCTTTAGCTGTATTGGAATATTCTAGGCTTGCTGTAGTGGAATGGCTGTGTTCTAGTGGTGACATATTGCCCTGAATATTCTTGTTTTTCTTTCACATAGGTTTAGGCATCTGGATTTGGAGTGATTATGGGTCTATGTAGTCAAATGTTGCTGGTCTGCCCTAGCTCTGAGGTCTGGACCTATAGTCTCAATAATCACATAAAGTCTTATATCAATATATGCTCTTTGGCCTATGGCTTAATACTTGCTCATTCTTACTCTTAAACTAAATCATAACTAGCACAATGGCTTAGTATCTTTTTGCAGAGCAACATTTTGTCTTCTTTCCTCTGCATCTCTGGCCTGGCATCTCTGCTCTGCTCTTCCTCTTCCCAGAGTTTTCATAGTCTGGTAGTTACACCCATATTTTCTGTTGCCTTCTAGCCAATCAGAGGTTTATTAGACCAGTTAGAGGGACAAATATGTACAATGTACAAGAGTATAATCCCACAGCAGGTCTAGGTGTGAATTTCTAAAGTGTTGTTGTTGTTAGATGGGTGCTTTTCCCTTGGTTTCTGCTTTCTTTCTGCTCTTATGGCTTCCATGGCCTGTGACTGAGTAGAGAGTCTCTGCCTAATTTGGGAGTCAGACTTCTGATGGCCTGGATGGCCTCTGACCTAGCAGGGGATTGCTACCCAAGTTTGGGTATAGATTTCTGGCTATGTGTATGACCTCTGATCTGGCTTGGGGTTCTCTGTAGTTCAGGAGAGTGGTCTGGCTTTTGGTGGGGTAGGTAGCTTCTGCCTGGTTTTCAGGGAGCTAGTCTGGACTCTCAGGATGCTGGCCTGGCTTCTGGTGAGGCAGGAGGCTTCTGTCTGAGGTATGAGCTGGGATAAGGAGATGATGAGAGAAGGAGCAATAAGGTTATGCTGGGTGAGCATGGGCAGGGTTGGGAGCAGTCTTATCTGGGGTTCAGGATGCAGGCTTAGACTCTGAGGGAGTAAAATGCTTCTGCCAAAGGCTGGATCAGGATATAGTGAGAAGGAGAGGGGGGCCAGTTGGGGTTATGCTGGACAGGCTTAGACAAGGCAGGGTGGGATGTGGTGGTAGTGGCTTACTTAGTTTTCATGCAGCTAGCCTGGCCTCTGATTGGGTAGAAGGCTTCCATCAGAAATATGGGCTAGGATATGCTGGTGTGGAGAGGAGGGGCAGTTGGACATGTGTCCCTGTGCACCTATGCTTCTGTGTGTATGTGTGTGTGTTCATTTGTGTGTTTACAGGAAGGTGGCCTGGCCTGGGTTTCAGAGTGCTGCCTTGGCCTCTGGTGGCTCAGGAGGCTTCCACCAGAAGTGGTAGTCATAAGATAACCTCAAGTCATGCATTTTAAACTAAAATAAATTATGTAATTTTTTAACACCTGGGAGAGGATGGTGTTATATTAAACTATAACTAATTACTAAAAGAAAATTGTATCTGTTTCTAGTGAGACCCCAAAAAGCACTTGAAGGATTCTTTCATCCTGAGTGTGAAGCTATTTATAAAGGTGCTTATAAGGAATAAAAATGGGAGTTTGAGAATGGAAAGAAAAATCTCACTGGGAAAGATTAATGTGTGTTACAATATTTTCTTTCTTCTCTCTAACAAAGGGAAATTACTAGAGAATTCACTCCTACCTCCTCCATCTCTGAAATATAGAGAAGGGTTCAAGAGTTCTGTGTGTATACCTACAGTCTTGGGACAGTGTAAACCTACATTTAAGAACAGGAAAGAGGCAAATGGAGAAGAACTGAATGAACAGACACTGTTGTGACATACCACCATCTTCAGTGTCCCCAATCAATGAGTATTGCAGAATTATTCACTTGTAACATATAACATAAAAGATTAATATTTATTAAAAGGTTATATAAACACTCACTGATACAAATTGAACCTTAAACAATTCTTGGAGAGTGGAAATATCCCACAATGAATGGTTGGATCCGTTCCCCAAGAATGCAGGAACAAAATGGGAAATAAGGTCAGCATGTCCTGGGTTCTCAATGGGGGCTGGCCATACCCCATTCAGGATCCTGATACCCTAAAGCTACACCTCTAAGCTTCCCCAAATAATGCCTGAATCCTATTACATCTCCCCATTTTGTCCAGCTAGAAAAGTTTTAAGACTAAATATAATACTATATACAATAGGAATAATTATAAGGGAGGAAAAGGCAATAACATACACAAAGTCAAATTACAACTAACAAACAATAAACATGAGGTATATCTTAAATGTCTAGAATAAGTATTAATAATTATTGGGAGTAGTAATGTAAAGCTACCTATGCCCAAATTCCCAAAATATTGTTTATAAATGTTTGTTTTTATAACAAATAGTTAATGATCATAGTCAATCTCTTTTTAAGGAAAAAGGGAGAATATGATATAGGAATTATTAAAACAATAGATTATTGAATCTACTTTAATCCAAAAAGCAACAGTTAATCTCAAAATAGTTTACATTGGTATTGATTTTGGTTTATTAATATAAATTTAAGGTCAATTGTTAGACTGTATATATATTTCTACTCTTGTTTAAAATATGAATATGCAATTTCTTTAAAATTGCAATGTGTAATTAAGACATACAGATTAGCATTCATCTATAATAACCAAACTTATAGTCATGTTAGTTAGGCTTTTGTAGGTATACAAAGATATATTTCAATCAAATAGGTAAGCTTTAAACACCTCAAATACCTACAGAATATGACATCTAAATTTTTTAAGAATTTAGGAACTTAGACATTTCTGGACAATGGCAGCACCAATCTACTTCAAGAGAATGATGGGCATTAAAGAAGCTCCTCATGGAATTTACTTTTTGTGGCAAAGATTAGCCATTGGACAAGAAACTGTTCTTGCTGCAACAGTGTAACAGCATGCTGTATAAACTGGACATGCAAAAATCATATGAAAGTGACCTATGAACTTTGGCAGAACAAGTCAAGATGGTTGGTCCCTTGGGTTCCTGCTTCACAGAGACTGCCAGGCATTCTTCAGGACATAAGGAGAAGCAACTGACAAACTATGTGAGATTAAACAGAGCAGTCCTTCAAATTTCCTACTTCACTGAAAGGTCTGCCAGAGACTCTGGTCCTTTGGCTAAAGATGAATGCCCTAACATTACAAAGAAACTTTGGATAACTGTCCAGGAAACTAGATGTTATCTCTGTTATTTCTATATCTTAAGTTGCTTGTACTTTTGATTTACTTGGGTAATATAATATCCTTCTGTGGTCTTCAATGTAGTTGAAGATTAGATAGTTATAAGTAAGTTTTTCTTAGTTGTTATAAAAGATATATTAAATATGAAACTTTAGGCTCATAAGGATGAGGTAGATGATAGAATATTTTATTTAATTTTGTTAAATACAAATAGACTAGATATTGTAACTATAATTCTTAGTTGATAGCTATTTTGTTATATGTGATTTTGCTATGTTAAAATTGAAACCTTCCTTTTTTATTAGTCAGAAAAGGGGAAGTGATGGGAGATGTTTTTCTGTATGCTGTATCATTGGTAAATAAACTGTTTTGACCTGTGGCAAGGCATCTTAGAAGTAGGTGAGAAATACAAGCATAAATAAAGGGGAAGGAGGGCAGAGTCAGATGGAAAAGTGATCCAGCTGCCCAAGAAGCAAGATGTAAAGAAATAGGTAAGTAACAAACCACATGGCAGGCTAGATTAATGGAAATATAGGTGCAAAAATAGATGCAAGGGCTTGCTAGCAATATGCCTGAGTCATAAGCCAAACCTCGTATAAGCATTGGAGGCAATGTGGGGGTGGGAGGAGTGGCTGCAGGTGGGTCTGGAACAAGGGACTAGTCTGGCCCAGAAACTTATTATTACAAATGGTGCACCAATGTGGGTCATATACATCCACATAAAGCCAGAGAAAGCTTAAAAAGGGTTCTAGAGCACAAAATTGGAACCAAAAGTAGCTCCCAAGTTGTGTCTCTCACATGAGCAGTGGTTCAGAGATGCCCTGGAGTGGTGTGTTGATTTCAATTACAAAATGGCAGGCTTTCAGGATGCAGCTTAAGCTGCAACAAGGCTGGTTCCTGAGCCTCAGTGTAAACAAGAAGCTGCATATAATGGATTCAAGCTTTGTAATTATATAGACTAGAAGAGAACAAAGACTGCTTCTTAGTAGCAGCAGGGTTTTCTTGGATCAGCTCTGTTTGCAAGAGGCTAGCAGAGGTGTAACTTTTTTAAAGAAAGATTTCCTGACTCAGTGTTAGTGGCAAAACACTTGTAAACCTTTTAAGAGGCCCTGCTGCCAAATACTTAAATGGATCTCATGAACAGCAGATGGCAGTGCTTTAGTTGGTGCTTATATGGACTCTAAAATTCCCCAGAGTGGTAATTGTGGGTCCTACCAGTACCTCGGCTAAAAAGCTGAAATCTATGAAACTCTAGGAGCTGGGTGGAGCCAGTCAGCCACCCTAGTAAAGCCTTTAATCTTTAGCCATACCTTGGCAGATTAAAGATATGGTCAGAAACAGAAAGAAAGAGAGGGAGCTGGGTAAAGTCAGCCACCAGCCAAGCAAAAGTGTGGTCAGAAACAGGAAGAAATAGAGTTAAATGGAGTCAACCACCCCACCCAAGCAAAGGTATGGTCAGAAACAAATAAAGATAAGAGATATACAGTAGAGAGAGATTCAAAAAACCTCTAAATGGTATAGAATGTGTTTAAAAATACATGTAGATTTGAGAGAGAAAAGGAAAAGAAAAAAGGATAGAGAAAGTCCTTAAAAAAGAAACAAAGTTAAAAAATAGTAATAAGCCACATAAAGATGAAAAATACAAAGAGTGTCTGGATACTATATGCTATTGTTTTTAAGTTTTTGATTAAAAAAAGCAGTAAAAGCTGCTAAAGCCATTTGATTATACATGCTACTGGATTAATCTAACCTATATATTGGTAAATGTGTTGACATTAAAATTGAAATCAAAAGGGAGCTACTTTGGAGGTTTTATTTTTATTTCCACAGAAAATGAGAGGCTGTAGATTTATTCCTGGTTTAAAAAAACTAAAGTTTGATCAAGGAAGACTCCCTGAATAGTCTTCAATGAAAACAGATGGCCCAGATGATTCAGCATTTCAGAGCACCTCTGTTGCAGTTTCCTCTGAGCTCTATATCCAAAACAATTTCAAGAAGATTAGCTGAGATGACCCAGCCTGCCTTACAGACTACTCCACTAAAGACTTGTCTATAATCCTAAATTTTTCTTTGAGTCTCCATGGGATTGTTAGTGTCCCCATTCAACAGGAAGTAGCCTAGAGAACAACACCCACATTCCCAAAAATGAATTATGAATGTTTCTCTTTGTTTACAGTGTTGGTTACAAGTTGTTATAGATAATGATGAAAAAAGTTATACAAAGGAAATTAGATTTGGGATTTTGTTTAAAAAAAAAACAGGAAATGTAGTGGCATTATGTTCTGTTACATTGTAAATAACTGAGGGGCTGGAGAGATGGCTCAGCGGTTAAGAGCACCGTTTGCTCTTCCAGAGGACCCGGGTTCGATTCCCAGCACCCACATGGCAGGTAACATTGTAAATAACTGTCCCACCTACTGGTTTGATAAAAATGCTGATTGGCAGAAGGCAGACAGGAAGTGTAGGTGGTGCTACCAGACTAAGAAAACTCTGGTAACAGGAAGAGCAGAGAGAGATGTCAGAAAGACACCAGAGAGACACAAGAGAGATACTAGAGAGACGCCAGCAGACACAGTGGAAAGAAGATAACCATGCTGCTCTGAGAAAAGATACCAAGCCACATGGCTAAACAGATTAATGGAAATAGATTGAGATAAGATGAAAGAACTAGCTAGCAATATGACTGAGCCATAGGCCAGTCAACACAAAATTAATATAAGCCTTTGTGTGATTAATTGAGGCGGTGTGGCAGTGGGGCTGTGAATGGGTCTGAACCTCAGGCCCGAAAGTCTGGGCCATAAATTTATTATTACAGATGAGAATCTTAGTAAGTCAAAGATACTCAAGAATATCAAATTACCAAAACACAGGAAAGATTTAAACAATAGCTGCAGAAACAACAACACCATGGAGTGATCAGGAACTGGAGTGATCAGACATGAGCCAAAGACTATCTGTGTTCATATCCAAGTAAATATATGGAGCATAAAGTTACCACATAACGATTACCTTAGAAAGAATCAAATGATGAGGCTGGTAGGTTGTCTCAGAAGGTGAAGTTCTGGCTGTGAGGCCTAGTGAGCTGAGTTCAGTCCCCAGGACACACACGGTAGGAAAGAACAGACATCTCTAAGTTGTCTTTAAACTTCCACACAGATGCCATTCCACATGCACATTCACACACATGCATAGGTACAAGTAATTAAATGAAAACAATCAAATGGGGCTAACAGAAATTAAAAACAAGGCACCTAATTGATAACTTGGCTAATGAGTTAAATAACAGAAAGAACTAATGAACTAGAAATGGATCAATAGAAGAAAATGTTCAATCATAAAGAGATAGAAGGAAGAGAAAAATTAGAAAAGAAATCCACAAGTAACATATGATGCTTCTTTAAAAAATCTGACAATCTCAGAAGGTAAAAGAAGTAATGTGTCATAAGTGGCATGTGGCAATAAACCAATCAGAGACTTTGAAAAAGCCAACAAAAGATATAAGACCACAGAGACATAGATTCTGAAAAGTCTCCCAAGGCCAAGTAAAGTTTGCACCCAACACTGAGGCTATCAGAGGCAAGCTTGATAGTACACGGGAAGCTTGTGAGGCAGTGAGCAAAGACTACTTCCCTTCACAGGGCACTAAGACACTGGCTGCCTTCCCCACTGCATCTAGGACCAGGGAGCATGGGCTATCACTTTAAAGTCCCTGGAGAGGGGGTAGTACCAATTTAAATACCTAGATCTGGAGAAAATAGATTTCAAAGTGAAAGAGAAAAAATATAGTTTCTTTTATTTTCTCTGTAACAGTATCTGGCAAATAGATAGGGAATATAAATACAAGTATAAATAAAGAGAAAAGGAGAAACAACAAATAAAACCAACTTCTATGAATACAATTAAGAGATTATTTTTATAAGATTAGTGCTGGTCATCTTTCTCTTTCATATAACAAAAACATTACTAATGTATACTTACAATACATTGAAGTGAGAACCTGTACATTAAAAAAAAAAAAAAAAGTTTTAAACTTGGAGGTAACCTGGGCTATACATGGAAACATTGTCCTTAAAACAAATAAGATGTTGAAAATCCAAGTCCCAGGCAAGAAGATATTTGCAATCCATATACCTAGCAAAAGCTACAGAACTCTTATAAAACATAAAGGAACAAACATATCAATTTTAAAGCATTACTTAATTATTTCATAAAATGCAATTTTACATAGTCAACCATTGAGTGTTGAGATGGTGTGGACAGAGGGACTCCTCAGCCATCCTGTGCAGAAACAGACTGTGGAGCCCAGCCTACTAGACTGAGTCCAAAGCATCCATCCAGACCTTGGTGGAATCCATTGAATTACACTTCATTCAAACTCTGACTGGCCCCACACTTTCTCAACTCTGGAAGCCTGACGATGAAATTAACTTTGTTACATTTCAGAGAGTTTTGTGTATCAAAGGGAGATAAAAGACCTGAAAAGGGCTGTTTGGAAATTAAATGAAGTCACTCGGAGAGTATCGAGCCTGACAAGGCAGATACAAAACAAATAATGATGAGTAGCTCATTATTATTGTCACAGACAGGTTATTTTTTTACTCTTTTATCTGAACAACTTCTAAAAGAAAGCACACCGCCACTGTTTGAAATTATTCAGGATAGAAATAGTCCTCTTTTATTCAGCATCATCGTTATGCCCAATTATAAACCCACTATGGGTATGCTTTGTCCCTTTTATTAAAATATCCTTGGACCCAAAATAACTTTTAAATGAATAGCAACAGAAATAGCACACACCAAGTGCCGATGGTGGTCAGGGTGGATGAAGAGGATCTGAACCTGCCGTCTCTCTACTCCCTCACACTTCTGGACTTTTCTTACCCTTGCTTGAGAAATTCACTAAAAAATTTTCATTTTATTTCTTTAATTTGCCATCTAGACTGGAGTTTGTCTTTGGACTCTAAGAAAATATATCCCTCTTATTTTGCTCCAATGGTGGTTTGCACAAGGTAGACCGATGGCAGGAAGGGGAAGTACCAGGCAGCGGCTGTGGGTGTCACTCGGGAGAAAAACAGGAACTGTGTATGAAATGATGAGCAAGCTTTCAAAAGCGGAGACATCAGAAGAAAGGTGAGGGCAACATCCACCCTCTAGGAGTGGAATTAATGCAGAGGCTGCTGTTAAAGGAGGGGCAGAGAAGCAGGCTCACAAGGAAGAGAATAGCCAATGGCCAAACAGTGAAAGGTTAACACCGTGTTGAGGTGCTGTTCTTGATGGAGGAATGAGAGCAATCGGGAACACTGGGGAGATGGAAGTTGGGTTTTGGCGGGATCCTTCCCCTAGGCAGCCTATTACAAAGCTCCCTCAGGACAACAGGGAACTTAGCAAAGCTGATCTCCAGGATAAATGAAATGGTTGTGTGAGGGTGAAGATGACGTGCAAATAACATGTGACAATAGGGCAGTCAAGAAATTATACATTCCAGAAAAAGGAGCTGGAATGAGCTAGTAGGGGGTGGGGAGACTGATGGATGCAGCTTGTGAACCTGTGCAGAAGTATCAGCAAGATTCCAGTTCTTCCCAGCTGAATAGGATTTTCTTGGTTCATAAACTTAAAAATCTTAGCATTCGGTATGTTGAAAGATAATACATACGAATCTCCAAATTTTTAAATTTCCAATTTGGCAAATGTTTAATAGTTAACAACAACAAAGCCACCAAGGAAGGGTCCCCTCCCCCGTGACATGACAAGAGGATAACCCTGCAGCAGGAACTGCTACTGCCACTTGGAGTCACACAAGGAAGTGCAGAATTGTGTGATAAAGGACCCAGTGCTAACCTGGAAACCAGAGTACAGTGGTGGAATGCATGCTGATAGTGTGTGAGAGGCCCCAGGTTCAAGTCTCAGCATTAAATACTGACAAAAACAAAGTCATACATCTGGGTTGTCAAAGGGAAATCACTTCTGGATGTGTGGATAGGAAGTTCCCTGGAGACACGGCTCACAGGAGCAAAAAATGACAAGTTCAAAAATGAGACAGAAAATCATATTACATCTCTAAGGTAGAATATTATGCTGCTGGTAGGAGGGTATGGTCCTGCTTGGTACATGGAAAAGTGTTGCCATCTGGGGACAAGGAAGGCTGTACACTCAACATGTCCAACCCAGTCCCTATCATACCAGCCTCCCCTCTACCAGTCTTTGCAAATATCAACTCCCTGAAGAGCCTTCCCTGGTCACAATATTTGATTTCTGAAGTTACAACCATCTCACCCAGTTGGTTTCCTAACAAGCCATAAAACTTCTCAATTACCACAAGTATTTCTTAGAGAAAAATCCAATATGGATGGTGAAGAGTATTTGTATGAGATAAGACAACATAAGTGCATAAGAATACCTGGAATGAAGTAAGGAATAGCTGCCAATCACAGTTAATATCCTTTGTCTTTCTTTAATACTGCACCAGCTCACTCTCTATTGCCGTGAGACCAACAGCAGCTTATAGAGGAAAGAGTTTAGTTGACTTACATGTCCTGATCACAGTCCATCACTGCAGGAAGACAGAACAGCAGGCAGTGAAGCAGAAGCTATGGAGGGATGCTGCTTATTGGCTTGCTCCCCATGGCTTTCTGAGTCTACATTCTTATGTAATCAGGAACAACCTGCCCAGGGGTGGCACCACTCACTATAAGCTGGGCCCTTCCACATCAATCATTAATTAAGAAAACCCCCTATGGGATTGACTACAGCCAATCTCATACAGGTATTTTCTCAATTTTTTGGAGTCATGCCTCAATTCTTCCCAGATGGCCATGAATTGTATCAAGTTGACTAAAAGCTAATCAGCACACAATGCAACTTTGCTACAGATTTGTTATTATTCCTAAAATTGCTTTGAGAGCTTTCAAAAGTCTCACTCACAAGAAGTAAATAGATATTTTTGGCTGAAATTGATGAACCCACAACAACATTAAAAACAAAACAAAATGGTTCTTAATGTAATTAGGAAACAAATTATCTCACTTCACTTTGTAATAAATATGTGTTACCAAGCATGCATGCCCAAAAGCATAGTATTGCTTTGCAATATATCTATAAAAGACTGATAAAGTCAGTTTGTGGTTCAATATTTATGTTGTTAATTAGTTATCATTTCTTCCCAAATTTATTTCATGAATTCACTTTTCTTGCCTTTCATCCACTTTTCTGAGGTCTTACATAAAGCCTAATGTGCATGTCAGAGCTCTGAATAACACAGACACATCCTTTTCGTTGCAGTTTTCCTCTTACATCTTTTTTGTAACTCTCATATTCTTATGTATCTCCTCTATTGTGGAGAGATGAATGCCTAATTGTTCTTCCATAAGTGAAATGACACCTTAATGAGAGTATGCTAAATATAAAATATGCATGAGGCAAGATTCTGTCCCTGGAATCTGGGAAGTTAGAAAGGGCAGCCCTTTCTATGCAGGGGGAGCTTGAATTCCAGTGTCAGGAGAGAAGCTTGATTCCAATCCACTGAAATCTACAAGAAGCCATTTGGCTTTTCTGTTGCTGTGATAAGCACCACAACCAAAAACAGGCAGGGGAAGGAGATGATTTCTTTGTCTTATAGTTTATAGTCTCTCATTGAAGAAAGCCAAGCAGGAATCTAGAGCCAAGAACTGGATCAGCCTAAATGGCAAAGTGATGCCTTTGGTAGCTCTGTTTGCATTAAAGCCTTGCCCACAGCACCAGCTCCTCTACACTGGTGATAGCTGCACTTCAGCTTGTCAAGATCTTAGGCAACATGCATTGAACAGCCATGGTATATTAAAGGAAGAACAAATTTCTTTTCTCCACACCAGGTGGAAACAAGAAATGTGAGTGTTGTACACAATGAAGCATAAAGCTAGCATGTTACCGTCTTATTTCAGACTCTAGGGCTTGTCGGTTTTGTGAAATAGACCTATGGTGGTATAAGGTCTCTGGGGCAGGACAAATGCTGACCACAGCTTCAGAAGGCTGAGGTGCAATTATTAACAGGACAATTCTCTCCAGGCTCTGGGTCTGCTGGGAATGCCAGTGGAGTGTCAGAAACAGAATTATTATGCATCAACTTACGATCTGTTCAGTAATTTGAAAGCTTTGAGGAGACTTGATTCTCTAGCTTTTCTTCCATAACACTAAAGTCAGATTCAAAATCAATTAAAAATATTCTTGTGATTAGAAAAAAAAAATTATTTTCTTTACAGAGAAAACAGGTTGTTTTTCTTGTATTTCTTCTCATTCCTCTTTTCAATTTTCCAGCGCTGACCCTTATTCACATCTCTTGGTTTTATGATTATAATGACACATGGAATGAGTTATGTGTTAAAATTTTTGTGAACAAGCTCTCATCTTCATTATCTCGTGTGATCTGCAATCAACCCGGGGAGGTTGGAGCAGAATAGTATAATGACTTGATTAGGATCTGGCTGAAAACTCAGATATGTTGGAGCTTTTCAGTATTTGATCCCCTTTTCTGTGTGTTATGTTGTGATATTCCTGTTCCCAGTGTTTCAGAGATATAAAGTCTTTTATTTTTAAAAGTATACTTCCTTCTTCTCTTTTTAACAGAGGGGAAACCTGAGGAATCCTCCGTCATTTCTTCTCCAGTTGAGTCACATTGGATGGGCATCATGTGCGGCTACTGGTTACCAGCAAAGTGTGCCCTGCCCAGCCTCCGTAAAGAACACACACAAATTAATTAGATACACATAATAAATTTCTCCCAAAATTTGTACCATAAAGCAATGAATTTTTATTGTCTTTGATAGTGTCCTTGGTTCAGGAATTTGAGAGCAGCATAGCTGGGCAGCTTGACTCAGGGCTATAGTCTAAAATCAGTCGGAACTGCACGGACCAAACACTGGATCCAGACACTGGAAGTGCAACTCTGAGATTGCCCACTCACAGGGCTACTGAAGGGGCCTTGGAGTCTATACAGAACAGACCCAGACATCAAATTCTCAGCAGAAGATCTATTTCCCCCCAGGGGGCTGCCTCTGAATCAGACAAAGACAGCACAAGTCTCTCTGCAGGAGTGGGGTTTATGGAGAAAAGGGGATATTTGTGCTAGGGTGAGTTCGTAATCCTGATTAGACAGATTAGCTAGTATGTAGCCCAATAACAAATTTTGATTTCTGGACCTTGGAATTCTAGTCAGGCACAAAGAAGTGGTCAACTAAGGGAATAGACCTTGGGGCCTAGCTTTTGGAATGTGTGGTGGTTTGAAAAAGCCCCCAAAGGGAGTGGCGCTATTAGGAGACGTAGCCTTGTTGGATTAGGCGGTCTTGTTGGAGGAAGTGTGTATTAGGATTTCTAGCACTTTCAGAATCCATGTGCCTGCTAGCAATCAGACAGCCTACAAGGTCCCCATGCTCCTGGCTTTCCAGGGTCCTGTGGCCACACACGTTCCCTCAGCAGTCAGGCAAAATGCCTAGCCTTACAGTGAGCACATGTAACCCTCATTATACATACATAGCAGTGTGGTGCCCCATTTATACGCATGAGCAAGTGTGACCACCATGTAAGCCCCTTGCATGCATTCACCCTTAAAAGTGAAATTCTTTCCTTCACAATCTCTCTTTTGCATCACTTTTCCTGCTCTTCTGTTCTCAATAAACTCTTAAGTGCGTTTCTGGCATTGTCTCACGATCCATTCTCATGTGCTCGTAACAACATTTGGTGCCAAGACTGCTAAGTCACTCCTGGCGCCTAGCCACGCAGGGACCCTGCACCAGAGCTTCTGCCATTCACCCACTTTCCATTTGCCTGGCTTCTGCCTACCTCTGCACAACACCGGCTTTGATTGGTGAGTCTTTCCCCTCTAGTCATCGTGAATGTGACCTTGGGTCTCTGGGAATGATAGTTGATCATTGAGCATCCCAGTCATGCACAGGACTCATAAGGGAATGCACCCAGTCACAGTTAAAGGCTACTGCTGATCCCTATCATTGACATCCACCTCTGGCCCCTTCCATTACTGAGATCTGAGTCTGGCTGGAACCCTCTCTTCCCACCTCCTGCTCACCTGCTGTTAGCTATGAAACCAGCTTCTCCAGCCACATCCCCTCTCCAATAACCAGCTACTCTAATCACCCAGCTTTAGCATTTACTTTTCACTTCTCCCAATACTTGTTCACATGCTCTGAGGACTCTGGATCCCACTCTGACCAAGTCAAACCAGAGGTCACTGGAGTTGTTGGCATCATGAAAGTCCATGTCCCATTTCAACTAGCAGAACTCTCTCACATAGAGAAGAAACTGGGTTCTTATACCTTTAACACTACTTCTTTCGCAAAGGAATTCCAACATATTATGCAATCCTATAATCTCACTTTTCATAATATATGCATGATTTTGACAAACAATTTGCTTCCAGTGGAGTACAGGTGAGTTTGGGAAGAGACCAGGATACAAGCAGATGAGATGAGACTAATGTAACACCTCCACCAAGGGCTGAGGCAGTCTCCTATAGGGACCCCATTAGAATTACTGTACTCTCAGTGGAACCCTAGCCAGAGACCAATTTACAACCTGCTTGCTAGTGTGGCTTCATAAGGCTGCCCTTAAGCCAGTTAACTATGAGAAATTTCAGGATATAATTCAAGACAAACAAGAAAATCCACCTCAATACCTAGAATGCCTCACAAATGCCCTCTTGCAGCATACTAACTTAGATCCTAAAAGCACAGAGGGCAGGCAACTTTTTACACCCCATTGCTTTGCCAAGAGCTTTCCAGACATTAGAGGTAAGTTTAAATGTTTGGAGAGAGGGCCCCTGACCCACAGGCAGAAGTCTTAGCACTGGCCTTTAAGGTACACCATGAGAGAAATGAGAAAGCCCATAAGAAAAAGTACCAGATGTTGGCAAAGTCCATCCAGTCTGCTCCTCTGCCTCCTATGGCTAGAGCATGCCCTGGGCTGTGTTTTAAACATGGTCTCGTGGGTCACTGGGCTTGCTCTTGCCTTGCCCCATGTGGGATGCCTGTGCCATGACCCAAGTGCCATCAAGAGGAACATTGGTCAACTGATTGCCCCCATGTACCATGAGACTTGAGGAGATGAAACGCAGACCACTCTCTAGCTGAACTCCTAAGCCTGGCCACAGACAACTGAGGGTGCCCGGGCTTTCCTGATCTGAGCACTATCATCTCACACAGGAAGCTATGGATAGTCATCACAGTACTGGGGTGATCCATCTCCTTTCTCATGGATACTGGGACCACATACTGGGTACCGAGGGAGTTTGGGGATCTACCTCTCCTTGTCTCCTTATTGTTGGGTAGGGGAACAGCCTTACTTAATCAGACCCTGCCACTTTATTGCATTTTCAGGGGTATTCCTCTCACCTATTTTTGGGTGTGCCAACATACCCTGTACTTCTAATGGGAAGAGATGTTTTAGCCAAAGTGGGAGCTTTTATTTCTTTTCCTCTCCCCATTTCCCTGACCATAGATTCATCAACTCCTCTCCTCCTCACCCTACTAGTCTTAGCCTACCATGTCCTCTGACAGATCCTCAGGTGAACCCCAAAGCCTGGGACACACAAAACCCACCTGTCACTAGACACCATTATTCTATTGTTATTCAATTATAGGGCCCTACGGGGTACATTACCCAAGCTCAGTGTCCACTTCCACTGCAGTCTTAGAGGACTTAGGCTACCATCTCTGACCTTCTAACAAAGAAGCTACTGTACCCCAGCTCCTCTCCTTTTAACACTCCTCTCCTCGCAGTTAAGAAGGCTAATGGAACCCGCCTCCTAGTCCAAGTCCTCCATCTTGTGAATTCGGCAGTGGTCCAGATTTATCCTTTATACCCTCCTATCCACTATCCCTCAGGAACCTCCCATTTCTCAGCACTCAGTCACAAGACATCTTTGGTTTCACCTGAACTGATCCTGACACTCACCTGTCCACACAGCTTACCTGGTCTGCCCTACCACAGGAGGATCAGTTTCTAACTTGGGCCACATTATGACTATGCTAGAGGACTCTAATCTCCCCAAAGCTATAGGAATTATCCCGTCATTCTTCTCAAACAGACAGCTCCACCATCTGCAGGGGAAATAACAAGGCTGACCAGGTAGCCAGAACAACAGCCCTTCAGGGCCCTGTCTCACCTCACCCACCACAGGTAACTACAACCCACATCCCCACAGTCAACCCCTGATACTTAGAAATTCTGTCCTATCTGCAACAGCTGTTCTATTTTAATAGCCAAGCTCTATCTTACTTTGTTAAGGCTCATCCCCAACCCACTCCTGAGGACTTACAGTTCTTAACAACTATCACTACTGTAGTGGGATTATGTTATGTTGCTCCTGTTTCCTGTCATTGCAAATATTTGTCCCACCTATGGGTTTAATAAAAGCTGATTGGCCAAAGGAAGTGTGGTCGGAGCTACCAGACTGGGAAAACTCTGAGTACAGGAAGAACAGACACAGATGTCAGGCAGAACCGCCAAAGAAACAACACAGATGCCAGGAGATGATGCAGGGGAAAGGAGATGATGCAGGGGAAAGAAGCTGAAATGCTACTCTGAGAAAAGGAATCGAGCTGCATGGCTGAACAGAGTAAGAGAGATAGGTTAGCTTAAGATTAGGAAGCTAGCAAGGTATATGCTTGGGCCCTAGGCCAATCAGTGTAAAAATAATATAAGCGTTTGTGTGATTCCGTGGGACTGCTGGACTGTTGGTCAAACCTCTGGTCTAGGCCCAGAAAGTCTGGACCAAAAACATATTACAACAGACTACCTCTTTTAAAATGAGATTAAAAACCTCATATGTTTTTTTTCCCCCTACTTTTCCTCTCTTCGAGTTCTTCTGTCTCAAATTCTCCCTGTGTTTCCAATAACATTATCCAGCTGACTTTCAGGGCCACAGCCAGCAAACAGAGCCAGAGGCAGGACCACAGACCATCAGTCAGGTACAGGTGATAATAAACAGTAATGTTCCAAAGGTATTACACCCCTGGACCCCAAAGGAAGACTCGCAAAACAGATTTTAATATAAGTTTTTTATTGGTGATTGCCCTCAGCAATTGACAACCCATTGTCTCTTGAAAGTTAAAATAATACAAAGGAAATAAAAAGGAAAAAAAGAAAAAAAAAAGATGCCTTAAACTTTGTCTCAGGTAATGATAAAAGGTCTAATTTAAAAGTTAAGCATGTTCCATGCTTAACATTTCTCTCTTCCATTTCCTATATTTGACTCCTATAACTTCTAGTAGCAAGAATACTGACCACTATTTCACTGTCATTTTGTTTTTCAATTTTGTTTCTTTTTAAAAAACTTTATTTATTTATTTGCCTTGGTGTTTATCTGGAACTGGGAACTGGAACTACAGACAATTGTGAGCTGCCATGTGGGTGTTGGATATTGAACCCCAGTCCTCTGGAAGAGCAGTCAGTGCTCTTAACCACTGAGCCGTCTCTCCAGCCCCTCAATTTTGTTTCTTGATGTATTCAAAATTTGTCTTTCTCTAAAACTTAAAATTTTCCTCTCTATGTGACTGCATATGACTTCAACACTAACCAATAAAATTCTAATAGCAAAGTACTAAACAGTATACCATTATAATTTTGTTCCTTGCCAATGTGCCTAAAATTTGTTTCTCTCATGAACTTAAAATTTTTCTGAGCTCCAGGAAACCAATTTGTACCCACCCAAGCAGTGCCTTGGACCTATCCAAGCAGCACCATACAGTCACAAAGCCTAAGCGACAATGAGCATGGCCTTCAAGACCAGCTCCCCCAAGACAAGCCCTCTTCCCCAAAAGATGACCAATTCCCACCAAAGTCAGCCTGAAGCAGCTTGAGAACTCGGTGATCCTGTTCCCTTGTTGCCCCTTTACTTTTTATGATAAACTGGTTTATGGATCACTTCAGTTAGCCTAGATCTGGCATGAGCTAAAATCACAAGTCTGAAAAACCACTGGGCCATCTGGATGTTTTTATAGGGTTGTTGCTCTGGGGAAATGCAGCTAGAGAGTAGATTGGCAATTCTAAACACCCAGCAGAGAGCAAATATCATAGTGTAAACTGGCTAGACCTTAAGCATCATCCAATGTCATGAGGTGAATATTTGCATTCTCTCAGAATTTCTATGTTGAATTCCTAAGTCTAGTTCAATGAATGGTATTTGGAGAGGATGCCATTAGGAGGTGACTCAGGTGTCATAAGCATGGATATCTTACTGTGAGACAATGTTCTAGGAGGTGAAAAAGAATTCATTCTCTCCCTCTGTGTGTGTGTATGTGTGTGTGTCTGTCTGTCTGTCTCTGTATGTGTGTGTGTCTGTCTGTCTGTTTCTGTATGCGTGTGTGTGTGTATGTGTGTGTGGTTGTCTGTCTGTCTCTTTCTCTTCCTCCCTCCCTTTTTCCCACTGCCTCTTTCTTTTCTTCCCATGTTTTCTTCTCCCTCCAAAGCTCTCCCTTCACATCTCTTCTCATCTTCATGAGATGCTTAAACCTCCTTAAATCAGGAGAAAGGGCCATCAGTATAGCTCAACCATTCTAGTTCCCTAAGTTGATGGTTCTTTAGAATAACTAAAAATAAGTTTCCATTGTTTAAAAAATTTAGCCTTTGGCATTTGTATGACATCTTGGTATATCCAAAATGCCTGCCATTTTCCTATGAACTGTCTCACAAACATATGACTGTCATTGAGACCACCATTCACCCACTAGTCAGCTTAGGAGTTAACATTTGATCCAAGAAAGGGAGGCATTTGTGGATTAAAAAAGAACTGACTGTCAAATCTCCCAGTAGTGTTGATAATGAGGGTCTCTCTGCATTAATTCTTACAAGAAAGGAAACAAAAATAATCCTACATTAATTCATTTAGTTACTATCTTATTGATCTGTGGTGTCTTTCTTTACAAGAACAGTATAAATGACTACTTAAATGAAAAAAATTAAGAAGGAAAAGAAAATGAAATGTGACTGTTCCTAGGTATAAGGATTATCATAGATATGTGGGAGAGCATAGCCAAGGGCAAAATCCTCTGGGAGAATCCAGATTGTAAATAGCCCTGAGCTGGACCATGTAGGGAGAGAGAAAGGAGAAGGGAAAGGGAGAGAGAGAGAAACCAGGTCCAGCAGCAAGGAGGCCAGAGGTACAAAAAAGTGGACAACCAAAATGGTTGGATTATATATGGAAGAGAGCCCAGGCTCCTGTGTTGGAGAGTTTAGGGTAGGGGTGGAGTATGCCAGCCAGGAGGACCCCCGTAACATGTAGGGACTCAGAGATTGCAGGGAGAACATGGAAGCCAGATCTGCTCTGGTGTGTCAAGTAGATACCTCAGCCATTTATCCCAGAGTTTGAAACCTAGTATCCCAGGGGTTATGTATAGTCTTCTCTGTGATTACTTCCTGCATCATTGTTAGACCCAAGGAAGCTGGAATGTTGGCTAAGTCTAGGAAGAGCAGGCTGCTTCACTCTCCAGGCTCTGTAGGATTAACCATCTGGAGCTAGGAAAGTGTAGAGTGTGTTTTGGAGCAATCCGTAAGGCTGGGCCACCTGGAACTTTGAAGATGTCCAGGATGCAGATCTTGAAGAAACAAGATCTTGAGTTGGTACTTGAGCAATAAGTAGTTGGTTTACAATCTGTTGGGGCAGGTAGACTAGGGAGAGAAAGTAATGTTAAGGAGTTTATGGGAAAATTTTTATCTTGGGTATACATTTGAAGCTTCCAGGCCCATGGGCCTGTCAAGTGGGGAGTCCCAAAATCAAAGAGAGGCAGGGGAGAGAAGAAGGGAGGGAGGGAGAGAGACAGAGACAGAAGCAGAGAGATTCCACCCTTAGAAATAGATGGAGTATGCAGATGACAAACAGGCGATTGACTGATGGTAATTGGCTTGAGTCCATTTGATCTGAGAGGTGGATGCAACTTGATTCCCTGAAGCTTACAAGAATTTTTTAAGTTCATAAAAAGAGGCAAAATTTCAGATATGTTAGCATTGCCACTGTTTTTGATCTATACTGAAATTCACATTATAGAACAGGTAGTAGACTAACACCTTTGAGTTATAAGTAAAAGCTTGGGCATCCAAAAAATGAATTTGGGTTAGAAGCATGAACATTCTTTTCTCTATCCAGAAGAATGGGTATGTGTAGAATTGGCAGATGTATTTAGCACAGTGAGAAACAACTCTTAAGTCTATACTTAGAAGACAACCAAAGGAAATTTAAAATCTTAAGCTTGTGACTTGTATTATTATATAATAGTAGTCAGTGCTTAGCAATGGCATAAAGAGGGAAAGAAAGTGGAACCATTTTTTTTATTATTTTTAAATACCTTAAATCACTTTTTTAGATCTTTCCAAATTGTGTTTACATGCCTTAAAACGCCATCTTAGACCTTTATAACTTGCATAAAATGCCTTTTTAAAATTCAGGTAATTACCATATAACCTAGGTGACAAGTTCCTTTAAATGAAGGAATAGGAAAAAGTGACTTTGCAGCCTGTTTGGTGAATTTATCTCTTTTTAGAGACCAGCAGCAGTGTAAACTGTTTGTCCTTCTCAGCTGGAGGTCTAGCAGCTCTAGTTAATGAGGCCTGAGGCCTGACTTTTACAAATGGAGAGAAAGCCATTGAAGCCTTGGGAGAGGAGCTGGTATGCTTGCTGATCTTAGAGCTTCAGTTAGTCACAGATCAGAGATGGATGAATTAGAGCTGGAAAGGTAATCTATATGGTCTATGTATCGGTCAAAATGACAGCAATTTCCCCATTGCCTAAGATGAGTTACCTTAGGCTCATTGGTCTTCATAGTTCTGTTGGGGGCAGTGGTCAGACTTTGGCTGTCATACAGGACAGCATTTCATCTTTAGCTGTCATCAGAGCAGCACAGACCATTAGCCATTAGACCTGGGTCTTAGAGAGTTTCCTCACAGAGGAATTTGAGAAAATTTACCTTACTTTGACTAGCAAATTAGGACAATCAACCCAAAGTTATCCACAGTTTGAGCAGAGACCCATGGCAGGAGAAGCAAAAGGCAGTTTGCCCCGTGGTTAGCATTATCACAATCCAAGTGGAATCATTGTGCTACATATATCTTCTTTGGATGCCTTAAGGGTTCCCACTAGGAGGTGGCAAGTCTGTCTACTATGGGAAGCTTAAACATTTTAAATGCCATCTTCAGGAGGTATCTGAAGAATTTGAGGACCATCTGTCAAGTATACCTGATTTTAGGCCTAACCTTGAAATCATGCACAGGAGACTAAATAAACCTTGTTATGAATGGTTTACAAATTATTAGCTTATATAATGTTAGGATTTTACAAGTTTTATTCCTATTAAGTTTGAGCCTTAAATTTAAATGAATTACCTTTAACATCAAAACAGAGTATGATAGACTTTTTTGTATGACTTAGTTTATCCAGATAGCAAAAGCTTAACACCACAAACAAAGACAAAAAGCTAAACAAATATTACTGTTAACCTTAGTAGACCTTAGGAATGTATAAACCTAGATTATCAAATATACCTTATTCATCAAACATATGTTGTTACTTATCTACATTTTTTATAAGCCTTGTGTTGAACAGCTAGCAAAGATACATGTTGGACATATATCTTAAATCAGCTTTTATTAATATTAGAAGAACTTTATAAACTTAAAATTTTATCATCACACAAAATGCATACTAATCCAAAATATTTTAGAGATCCCATTTCTGTAGTTTAAAGGAGACAAGATGATAAGCAGAGGAATCAGTAGGATTAATAAATTTTATAATTGTTGTAATATACTATGTGGCCACCTTAAGATGGTGAAGTCACATGGCATGCACCCTTTAACCTTAGTTGGCTAAAGATGGCTGCCAGTTATGTGGTTGGTTTCAACTTGATGAGATTGAGTGCTAAAATGGAGCAGAGCCACATTGCTGCTATTTAAAAACATCTATTTCCCTAAACTAGAGTTGAATGTAAGTTACATATACAGCATATTCTTGACAAGAATTGAATCACATAGTATGTTGTAGTAAGTTAAGTTTCCTAGGTATAAATTTTTTTAATTATAAGTTTTGTTATAAGTTTAAAGACAAATTTTGTTACAGATTTTATAGGTTTTTTTTAAAGCACAACCAGTGAAAGTACAGATCCTGAAGTAAGAGTTTACAGCTTAGCTAAGAAAATTGCTGAGAGCAGAGTGAAGAGAAATCATAGAGATAAAAGATTTAAGAGTAGTAGAAAGTTGTAGAACCTTAGCAATAAAAGACTTTGTCATCACTTGCAAAAGTTGCTTCAGTCTTCAAGATTCCAACTCTTGTTCTGTTTTTGTTTTATTGCCTTTCTACCTAAGAAACCAATCTCTTCTCCTCAGCCCACTAGGGTACTCACTCTATTTCACGGAATAAAGTGTTATCTAAATCTAAAATTTAAAAAAAGCCATTAAGATCTTTAAACAGTACTTCTAGGACCTTTTCCTTTGCCACTGTAAGCCCAGAGTCTTGAACAGTGTAACCTAATGACATCCCTCAGTCACTCCTACAAACTAGAAACTTGAATGTAACACATCTACCATCATTAGGTATGAAAAATGAACTGATACTTGTTAAAGGAAGAGGGGGAAGGAAAAGGATGAAGAAGAGAAGGACAAAAGTACAATGAATTCACTCTGTCTCCAAAGAAAAGGATAAGGAGAACATTCCCAACAGATGGGCATGCGATCAAATCTTTAGGAAATAGACAGACCTTCTCCAGTTCTAGAATTAATGAACCTCTTACCAAGTTGGTAATTCAATTTATCGTTTTAAATCTCTGACCAAGGTGCCTCATAGAAAGATTACATCTTATTTTACATTTGCATTGCACTGTTAAAAATTAGCAGTCGTGTCTCCATCTGACCATGTAAGGAATCCAGGTGAGCCACAGGCCAGGCTACATGGCAGAAAGATTATTAGAAATGGATTGAATTAAAATGAAAGAGCTAGCTAGCAATGTGCTTGAGACATGGGCCAAACTGTATGAAATTTAAAAAAAAAAAAATTAGCAATGTGCTTGAGACATGGGCCAAACAGTATGAAATTAAAAAAAAAAATTAAAAAAAATGGAATCCTCATTTGCATTCACTTGAATAAAAAATGCAATATAATTGTGTTGGAATATACAGGCAATGAGTCAGGGACTTGTGTATACGACACACTGCTCAGACAGGGCATAATTTTCTCCCATAAATTCCAGCAGTCTGTGGACTCCCTTATATTACATCCAACACTATTCTATAATAATCCCACAGAAGCTAAGGTGGACTGGTTCCATAACACCTTGCAGATGCCTAGATCTGAATATGTTCAGGTGCCTTGTAAAAGAAGTTGTAGTGCTTACATGGAAACTAAGCATCTCTTGCAGATTAACAGATTTGTGTTGCCAAAATTCCCCCTTATAGGAATGCATAAACACCATCATGAACAATCACACAGTGGCAATTATTTAAGCTGATATGTCTCGGCCTAACTTACTCTGCAGCAACACATACCCAGAGCTCAGCCTTTTATTCTCCACTGCCCTGTCACAACACACCCATAACCTGAGTTCTTACAGTTTGGTCTACAAATTCAATAGTTTCCTTTCAAAAGAAATGTGCTATGAACAAGAATTTAGAAAAGGCTGGCCCTAAAATTTATTATCATATTAACCTAGGCATAATAATCCTAATTTGTTTTCTCCTGTTTCTGAGCAAATATTTTCAAAATAGATTTTATTTTATGTACATTAAGATATGTGCATCCTTGGGTGGATGTATATAGGTGTCCAAGGAGGCTAGAAGAGGGTGTCAGATCCCCTGAAGTCAGAGTTACAGGTGGTTGTAAGTTGCTCATCCCAGAAGCTGTGAACTGAGCACTGAAGGAGCAGTATAAACTCTTAACCACCTCCTCAGCTCCAGTACATAGATATTTTCTTAAGAACTAAATTTTCCCAGTTGTTTATAAGTGTTCTCATATTACTCCCCAAAAATGTCTGTAACTATAACCTCTCGCAAATTTAAAACTCAAAATGAAATAAAATCACTGCTCTTTTGAATTCAAGTATCTCCTAAGAATGCCTTGAAGCAAACATTTGATTGGGTTTCTCATTTGGAATAAGAGACAACTTGTTAAGGTCTTTCCTTTCACTGTTTTTATGCTGCTCAATTTCAACTGACATCCACAGAGACTTCATTCCTCTAAAAAGTCAATAATAACTCACCAACTGGAAAATGCAAAGAAAAAAAGTACCAAACTTTATTTATTGGTCAGTGGAAATGGTTGTTGTTGGGTATGTTGACCTAGTCTTTGAGTAATAATAGATTCTCTTGGAATGTAATTTTAAATGGAGACTTTTAAAAACAACCATTTTATTAATTCTTTGAGAATTTCTTTTTTTTATTTTTTTTTCATTCAGGGCCTTTATTAGAAGCTAGAAAAATATTCTTGATACATAGATTCATATTTTGTGAGTTTTGTTTTTCAAAATTTCAAGTGTCATAAAAAAGAATATCAAAACAGAAACAAATATTACGAAGCTCAAATGAAAATTTTTTTGAAGGCTAAGAAATATTAAGAAATAAGTATTCCTGGTCAACATTTCTAAAATCCAAAATACTATACTAACAGGATTTTCTTCCTTGAGCTCCCAAACTGCATCAACAATCAAGCTATCCACAACCCAAACCTAAAACTACAAAGAGTCCAACAGAACCTCAGACAAAATTAGGTAAATGTGCAGGGCCTGTGTTAAGAATTTTGGCAGTTCATACAAGCAGGTCTTACAGGAAGTATAATGGCAGCTGAGGGTCAATAACTCAGACAGGGGATAAGAGGAGATAATTTAATGGTTTGTCCCAGTGGGGGTTGATTTATCAGTTACTACCAAGTCCTGTGAGTCATATCAGGCATTCAGGTCAGACAGCAATAAGCATTTTCTGTATGGTGCTAGAGAATAGATACTTCAGGCTTTGTAGAGCATATGGTCTCTGCAAGCATGTTTTTGTTTTTTCCCCAACTGCTTATAAATATAAAAGTAATTCTTGCAGATACCCTAGAGGGGAGAATAATGGTGAAGTTTCAAAGAGCAGAGACTGCTTGACAACCAGTGAAAGGAAGCAAATTTCCTCTTAGGAAAAAGATAAAGCTTCCGGGAATTGAATGATTTTAATGAGGCTCCTGCAGCTAACAGTCTATAGGATAAGTTTGAAAGTTTTAAATGTTGAACTTGGGAGCTTAGAGTCCACCAGAAAATTGATTTATGGCCACATATTCTTAGAGTGTTGAACAAGGTTGCCTTGATACGCCCCTTGTAATGTTCTCTGACGTACTTGAGTTGGACATTTCTTAGTAAGGTGAATTCAGTCTAGATGGTCATCTGCTTTGTTCACTATCACAGGACAATATAGAACAGACTACTTACAAAGGAGAGGTTTGTCTAGTTCAAATACTTGAATGTTCATATTTCAGAGGCCCATCACAGACTCTGTGGTAATGGCTGTTCCATAGCAGCTCATGGCATGGTGCTATGGTGGGTGCATGCACAAGATCTACAAAGTGATCACATTTTAAACCAGGAGGAGGACTGGAAGAATTGTGTTTTTCTTTTATATTCACTCTGGAGAGCTCAAAGGCTCACCCAGAACTCCCAAGGAGTTGTGCAAGCTGTCCTCTGCCCTCAATGGCCTCAGTTGTTTTCACTAGATTCTAGCATCCAAAAGTACCACTACCTTGTAACAGTATTCATGAACCAGACCTCAGAACACAAGCTATATTCAAATGATAAGCTATTTAGGTACATTAAGCTCACATCATTAGAAAATGGGGAAAATTTGAAGGTACTTTATATAAACTTTGTAGGCCAATGGAACAAAAACCTTTGTAGGTACAAAGTTTTTTGTTCCATTCTTTTTTTAAAAAAAAACATATGTAACTTGTTTCTTTTTATTTATTTTTTTCTTTATTTATTTTGTATTTATCAAAAAAACAGTAAAATGAATTTAAAATGCTGAAAAGTTAACAATAACTATAAAGAGGATAAAAATCATAAGCATGACTTATCAAGGGTGATAATGCAAATAAGATTGCTACACATATATTTACTTTGTGTTCAGCTTTCCCTCTGAATTTTTTTTTCCATCCCTGTATAT